>LOEQ01001032.1:147578-172935 GCA_001685075.1 Bramus lutescens
CTGAGCAACTTTGCCAAGGCCACCTTTGATGCCATCTCTAAGACCTACAGCTACTTGACCCCCGACCTCTGGAAAGAGACTGTGTTCACCAAGTCTCCTTATCAGGAATTCACTGACAATCTTGTGAAAACCCACACCAGAGTCTCTGTTCAGAGGACCCAGACTCCAGCTATGGCCATCACATAAGGGTTTTTATACAAGGAAAATAAAAGTGAATTAAGTCTGTTAAATAAAAATGTCTAAGGCTGTGCAGTGTGCAAAGATTCTATTCTTCTTTCTGCAGAATGTCAGCACATGGTAGGATTGACGATGGTCTAATCAGAGAGAGGACCATAAACAACACTGAGACCAACTTCCAAAGTATGTAAGCATGCGACTGAAGCCAGTTTCTTAACGAAAACCAACCGAACCGAACTTGAACCCTAACGCTAGAAAATAAGTTGATTAATGTCATTTGACAAGAGGTTCGGCCAGATGAGGCTTAAAAATATTAATTCTTCCACGTGTTCCTCGCATCAAAGGTCAAAAGGAAGCAAGGAAAGAATGAAGGAATTAAGGAAGGCAAGAAGGGCTGGAGGGAGAGACACAGCAGGGAAGAGGGAAGGAAACAAGATAGCCAGTCTGGAGTTTAAACTATGACCCACAGGTTGTAGCCTAATCCCAAACAAACAGTCCCCAGGTAGAGCAGATCTTCTCTGACAAGGAGGCTCCAAAGTGGATGGCATATCCTCTGCACGTGTGTGATAGGCGAATGAGAGTCTGGAAAATAAAGTTCCAGAAAAGAAGTCATGTGATGCTGAAAACAGACTACAGCCCATGGTGTTCCCAAGCAGTTCTTCCAACTGTTTGGCTAAATCAGAGCAGAGGCCTGGTGTTTGGGGGTAGAGATTTAAATAGAGAACCAGGTTGCCAAACACGAGGCTTTAGAAAGGCAGTATAACGTCAGAAGACTGTCTTCTTTTGAATATGAGAATTCCGGGGTGGAGTTGCTATATCAAACGGATGGAGACCAGATTGGAGTTCACTTAGAAAGCATTTCCTAGCAAGTTTAGTGACAAGTTCTTGAAATATTTGCACCCTCCTTCCCAGGGGAAAGAAAACGACCTTTCAAGTTAGGGAAATATTCAAGAAGAGAGCTTATTTTTAAAACAAGAAAATTTAGTGCTATACCAAGAGGATTTATTCTTTTCTTAAAAGAAAGTAATGAGATGAATTCAGGCATCGAATGAAATCCACCCTAGAGACAACAAATAAATCACCCTACACATCTATCTGTTGAGTGTGGATTTTAAAAACGTGTGTGCAATGGAGGCTGCATCTGCTGTAGACGTGTGAGAAATGCCACAGAATGTCCCACTGGGATATTCCCATCTGCCATTTCTTTGCAACGTGACACATCTATCTCCCAGAGCTCATCTGCTGCTTTAATTTCAATCTTAACATTGAGTTATGTCTGAAAAATGTGTTTATATGAGACTAATTTGTGATTAATCATAGATTCTTTTTTTGAGGAACATTTTCTGAGATTGTTTCTTTATATTCGATAGGGGGAAACACACTCATAAAACCCTGTAATCTCTCCTCCCCATGCTATACATTTGCATAGACGTGAAAGTTTATTTTCTCATAAGAACATATATGAATGCCTACTCAGGTCTTTGCCATAGTGACCAGGGGCACAAACTATTTTGTCTTTGCTTTTCAAAAGCATTAAATCAATACCCATGTACTCTGTATCAGCTGTTAATGAGTCTCCTTCACTCCTCTGAGGACCTCAGGAATGGTCTTACAGCATTCTCCCATGACTGAGAGCAGACGGGTCACTAGAGTCCCGTAACTAGTGCCTATAACCTCTTGCGGTACATCTTGACTGCTACTGCCTCGGGGCAGAAGTGGGACCTGCTAGGCTGGATGCACAGGAAGACAGCACTGATGTAAAGAAGCCAGAGCCTCTGCCTCCTCCAGGCTGGGGACAGCAGGGGATGAACAAGGGGACCATGGTACTGGAGTGTCATTCCAGTGTGACGGTGCTGAGGTCCAGGGGAACAGTTTTAGACACCTTTAATGCTCTTGATAGGGGCCCATTGATGTACATTAAATACATCAAAGATGCTGAAGACAAAAAATGCTTGTCAATAAACATCAGTTCACTCAACACTGCATAACACAAAAAATAAAGAGTAGCTTTCCATTATAGTTTGGTATTTTCAACGTTTTCCATAACTGGCATCATAATGCTCAAGAATTTTTTTCGCAGGAAGGGAGAGAGGGGCATGGAGTATACCCCAATGCTAAGACTGGCTCTTCGGCATATTCCCACTGCCCAGGCAGGTGGCCTGCAGGCCTATAACATGGCAAGGAGCTGGAATGCCACGGAATCTGAAAGTCAGAGTAAGGCTAGTTTCGCTGCAAACTGCAGAACACTGCTGTATGTCTTGCTGTCTGTTCTCTGTTTCATGTGTTCGCTGCACAGTGATGACAGTCAGTATCCCAGACCACAGCAAGGGGTCTCAGTGGACCACGACGCGGCAGGTACAGGGCAGGCGGAATCCCTGGTCTTCCCTGTGCAGGAATCACTCCAAGTGCAAGCAAGCTCTTCCCAAGAACCCACAGAGTAACCCAGGTCGGGAGAGTTGGCCATAGTCATATCTTCATTCTTTGATTTACAATGGACCCTGTGAGGGAAGGGATCTCACAGATAAAGTGTCTGGCTTTTGGTTGTTTGTTTGTTTGTTTTCAAATCAAAACATCATGAAGCCCTACACTCGAAAGCATGAAGATGCTACATTTCTGAAGACACTTTCTAACGTGGTTGGCACATTTATGAAATTAAACTCATGAAACAAGAGACCAGTTATAGCCTGGGAGGAGCACAATGCAAAACTTCACACAGCACGGCTCACTTAGCAACAATCAAATATTTGCTGCAGACCAGACTGCCACAACCCGAAACGTAGGTGCCTAAGGGTGTGTGTCTTTTGTAGCCATGGGAAAGTCCTGACTTGAAATGCACTTGAAATGGATCCACACTTCATCTCTGAAGCCTCAGAAATAAGGGCAGTCATGGAGCACGGCTTTGAGAAGCAGAGCGTTTCCAAGGAGCCAGAAGCATGAGAGTTGCTAGTAGTCATCATAATTGTTGAGATCTGTAAAGTAGGCGTTGGAATAGGTCTTCCCAGTGAGATGGGGGCTGAAGTATTTGTTTCTCTCCTCTAGGATCAAGTTGTTTTTGTTAAATGCCTGGAAAATATGTTTGAAAAGATTTAGAACGTTCAGTAAGTGATGTTTCCAATAGAATAAAATCGGGAGATGCTGGGCTGAACTGGAGCTCTCTCTGAAGGCTCTATTAGTTCGGAAAGTGTCTTCTCATTTACTGGCTCCTCTGCACATTTACCTCAAGGAAGACTTGGCTAATAACTGGATGAGGTTGGCTGTCTTCAGGAGCATCTGGCCTACTTTAGCACTTTAATCAGGAAGGAACTGAGAGAGACAGGACCAGAAATCCAAAGTCTGAATTTCTAGAAAATCTCTCAGACTCATGCAAATTTATAGACACTGACAGTTATTTTCCATACCCGGGGATACACTAATATGCATTTAGACTTACATAAAGAGCTACAGTTAATATGTTATTTTCACTAATTCTTTGAGAAATTTGTAAATTTATTTTAACCATATTCATGTTCCATCCCTTCCTATTCTCCTCTCAGACTCATTCCTGCCTCCCAAGCCCTCACCTTAATATCCTGTTTTTAATTGTTTAAACAGATATTCCAGTGGCTCCAATTTATGCTGATTATATACTCATGGGTGTGGGGCCATCCACTGGAGCATGGAGTGGGGTCACGCCCTTAGAGAAATCAGTCTCCCCCTCCCCCAGAGCCCATCAGCACTTATCAAGACTTTGTAGAACTTCTCTGAGCAAGGGTATCTGAACAAATGTCGTAGTCTCTTTTCAGTCTGCGCTCATTACAAGGTGTCCACTGTGTTCATCTGTGACACAGATGTCCTCGTTGACTGTCATTAATGTCCCATGCAACTTCAAAGAGATAACTTATACCAACTAGAAAGTAAATACTGAGAAGACCAAAAGATGACACGGGGTAGGTGGAAGGTAGCTTCAAATAATTAGTTTAAGCAAGTGCTTGAAGGATTCATTGTGGACTAGGCAGACACGGCCAGACACTGGGGTTCTTTCCCTCACGGCGGCAACATTTCTAATATCGCCTCAGAGTGGGAGACTGCACCTGAGGTGAGAACACAGACCAGCTCAGCGGCCTGCTGCCGACTGAAGCTGCCAGAGCACAGACATGCTGACGTGTTGGCATCAAGCTATAGGGGTGTGCAGTTTTGTCTGAAAGGGCCACAGCACAGTTTCCCTCAACTGCATAGCACATTTCCGATAGACTATGGGCGAGTCCTCAATGTCTAAAAGGTGGAAGATAGTGATACATCTGGGATTCGGGTTCAAGCTGAGTTTACAGGTTAAACAAACAGACAAAAAAAAAATCAACCCACCCATCTCTGCCTGAGTGGCAGAGAAGAGAGCGAGGATGCTGCAGTCTTGGGATTATTCATCTCCTGCCTGAGGCTGACGGAGCTGAATGAAATACATATTCTGTTATTTTTTTAATTGTGGATTTCATTGTATTCTCTTTCGAAGACTTTACTTTGGAAAATTTCATACAGTTAAAAAACTCACACAATGAAGTATGCTATCTGTTCTCCCATTTCCCACCCTAACTCCTCTCATATCAGCCCAACATTTCTCTCTCCCAGCTTCATGTTTGTTTGTTAATAACCGACTATGCCTGGTTAAAACTGTCCATATGCTCATGGGTGTGGGAATTTCCACGGGAGCATGGAAAATCCGCCATGGACCATATCCTCAGTAAAGAGTGATTCTCTCTTCCCCCGCGACAACCCACTACCAGTTGCTCCTCAGGACAAGGTAGGACCCTGAGATCATCTATGCCCTATCTATGCCATGGTCTTGTGCAGGTAGGCCCAGATCTGGCGAGATCATGATTACGGCAGACCGCCACATGGTAGCCAGANGAAGATATTATTTCCTAGTATTCCTCCCTGTCCTCCACCCCATCCCAAAATGATCCCTGATCCTTTGTGTGGTGCATACTACATATTCTTATAAAAGAGAATGCTCCAAAGTTAGCTATCATGGCAGGGAGAGAGGTTATGCCAATGTTCCCTAAATAGGTTATGGGAAATAAGTAACTAACAGGGACACAGACGCTTAGTCAATCTTTGCCTAGGAGACTTCCCTTCGTGAGTGTAGAAGATAACAGAAGACGGGTACAGAAGATGAAGCCCCTGACATCTTTAAAGGCAAACACCGGCTTCTCATGCAAACACCACAACAGCAGCTATCGTGCTGACTCTCATGGAAGGTCACTGAAACCTCAGAACGACATGGAGCTATGCACTATCATATCCATTTTATAAAGGAGGGCACTGAGGTAGAAGTAAACTCAGGTCTTCCTGAGACAGACATGGACACCTGAGTGTCATAATGTGGACGTTATATGGGTGCTATTCATTTGGTCCTAGGCTGGAGGTTTTTGTTGGAAGACCTCTCTTCAAAGGCAAAAAGCACATCTAAGGCGTAGCTGGACATGGTCTAAGACTTACCATCTCCCAGAATTTTATGTATCATTGCTTTCATTTTCAAACTCTTATTTCCATTAGGAATAGGCAAATGAGAAAAATGAATCTCCAAAGACCGTCCGTCCCTCCACCTCCAAGAGTATCCAGCCAAAACTTGTAGACTTCCTACAACTACCATAGTGGATCTACGAACACCTACAGACTGTCTACACTCCCCAGAGAGCACCCAAAGGTCTGGGGTACCCTGACTCTGTCCATCACAAGTGCTGCCACTGCTGAACCTTGCTGGCAGCCCCAGCACTACCTAGCTGCCTTTGTGGCTCATCTGGCTACAGCTGTCAGTGCCCTTCCTTACCTTGATGGCCTCCACAGAATCATATTTCTCCAGTTTGTTGATGTGGTTAGTTATGCTGCTGTTGAGAGCAGCAGGGGAGACAGGGTGGATGACAGTTGCATCATGGGACTGCTGCTGGTACCGCTGGCAGTAGGTGTAGACGAGCAGGGTAAGGAGGCAGCCAAGGATGGAACTGCTGAGTCCCACGGCCATCATGTGGAACATGTTGAACTCTGTGAAACAGGGCCAATGTCATACTGTGCTTAGGAAGAACACGCTACCAGACCCTCAAAGTGCCCAACTGAAAGGAAAGATAAACGGAGGTGCTGCATACTCCAAGGTACAGATGTCACAGTAGCTTTGTTCTTGGAAATGTCAGGGCTATGTAAAAACATCTTCGTACTGAGCAACCTAGTTCAAATTACTGTTCTTATGGATTACAACCATTTCCTCAAACGCCTTGAACATTGTTAGTATTACAACTCAAACACATTTGCTTTCCTCTGGAGGTCCCAGAGAGCCTTCAAGAACACAGTGACCACTGGCCTGTGGGTTTTCTGTCAGTGTGTCTATGGACTTTAACAGACTGAGCATCCATCTTTCCAACATGACTGCAGCCTACGAAGAAAGAATTCACTTGCAGCTCTCAGTTGCTCTACTCCTATAAGCCAGGAAGTTTCTTACTCTCTGTTTCATTTTATTCAAATTGTTTTCTATTTACATGAATTCTGCTATTAATAGTATTTTTATAGATACAAATTTTGTTCAAGAAGAGAAACTTTTGAATATTACAAAGGAAATAGAAGTCACTCTTCTTTCTCTAGTTTTGGTTGTGTCTTTCTAGAGATGACACACAGACTTATTCTTCCTTCCCTCCCTCCTTCCCTTCCTCCCTCCCTTTATTTGTATGTTAGCCTGTGGACTGCTATTTCTAACCTGCATTTAGTGATCTTATAAAAAGTGTCTTACTCTAAGAAATAAAGGATTTGTGCTAAAGGCACTCAATATAATCTTGTAGCTGGACACAAATGATTCTCTTTTGACCCATTGTTGTCTATTTAATAGGCATTAATTCTCTGAATTTTTCACAAGTTATGAGAAACAGATATTTAAAAAGTGATCTGCGATGATGGGTCTGGAGAACAGGAATGGTTTAACTGGCATCCTGGCAATGCATCAAGAGTTACGGAATGCCTAAGAAACAACCATCTGGAAACCTCCATATTTGTTGGGAAAACACTGCTCTTGAAGTTCTCAACCTTCCTGCAGGGCTCAGAGCAGAGATAAATGAGAGTCACATGAGGCAGAAGGTGGCCTCCTTTCTCCTACCCTGTACTGGCCCTAGAGGATTAACTCTGTTCAGGTAATTAACCTCACGTTCTCACAGCTCAGGGAGCATCCGTAGGACCCCCTTGCTGTCTCCCCATGTGTTACCAGGAAATGCAACGTCATCCAGTGGTTCTCACAGTCTGTCAACTTCAGAGCCAAGAGGGAGTGTAGTGGAGCTACTGAGCTCAGTGTGGACATGGAGTGACAACCTTCACTGTAGAGGAAGCCCTTGGGAGTACTAGAGAAGACAAGCAGATCTGTCTGCAATCTCCAGGACCTGAGATGTTTATCACTGACCCCCCCACTGACTTCTTCCACATCTTTCTCTTCTCTGTGCCCATTCACGACATAACTCAGCAGAAGCTCCACCTTAGCACCAGGCCAGCTCTGACACTTGTCAAAAGATCACTTGCTAATCTTTACCAATGGACACTTGAACCAGGGTCTTAGGGTTCTATCAGAATCCCAGGTCAAGAAACCCAGGGGGAAGCTGAGCATCAAAATATGAGACACACCATCAGGGCCTGACCTGTGTGAAGCTGAACATCAAAATGTGAGCGATGTCATCAGGGCCCGAGCTGTGTGATACACGGTATTAGTTGGAGATCTCTCACATGCCCTGTGATTCAGAGTTTTCTCCTGTCCTGTGCCTGGATGAGATTCTAAGAATGCCGATCCCTGAAAAACTGACCTCCTTCCCTGGGTTCACCATCAGCAATGATCAACACACGCTCATAAGTGCACTTGGAGTCTGAACAGATAGTGACATCCTACCAGGGAAGCACCAATGGCTGGATAATCTACTGAGAACATTCTACAAGACTACCTGACAACTGAGAGAAGGATCACCTCAATTTTTCCCTCCCAGCTTATTTGTTCAATGGTAAGATCATAGAGGGGAGTTACAAGCCTCGGGTGTTTCCTGCTTTGTCTTAGAGACCGTAATGGTACAGGGCTCTCATCATGTGACTATCGCACAAACCATTTGCACCCTTTCCACCAACAAACACTGGAATTATGCTGTTTTTACTGCAGATGGAGGCCGCAGTGCCGATAAGCAAGGCTGATTTCACATGAGCTCTCGTGTTTCTCTATTTTAGCTGTGAGGACGCCCCTGAGTCAGTGCCACACACTGATAAAAATACTTCCTACTGCACTGATAACTCATACTTCATTGGTGCATACGGAAGGTGTACAATGGTCTCCATATGCAGATGTGTGTCATTAGTCATATAAATTATTCCTGCAGGTGCCCGGGGAAGTTGTGGCCAGCTGACATCTTTATGACAAGATTATTCAGTCTTTGTGTCTCCTGAAACTAAAAATAGCTAAGCTGAAAGGTTTCCATAGGAGCACATTCTCTGCAAAGGGAAAAATAGTACCTACTAAATCTCCTGGGATTCTGTACACTGTCGCTCCTCCTTAAATATATGCATTGTCTTTTTAACAGTTACTTTGTGTGCATGCGTGTGTGCGTGTGTGTGTGTGTATGTCTGTATGCATGTGCGCATGCTCATACATATGTGCAGGTAGCATGGCATGTACATGGAGGTCAAACAACTTCAGGAGTCAATTTTCTTTTTTCACTACACAGGACCTTGGGATGGAGGCCAGGTCATTAGTCTTGGTGGAAGACATGTTCTCCTACTAATTCTACTATTAATTAATTTTTTCTTGGTTTTTGAACAATAAAGCTAGAACAGAGATCAAACACCCAGTTGGTTCAGTTGAATAGCTTTCTGTCCAACATTTGATTGATTTGTAACCAACAGAGATAAGACATCTATAACGTTTCTCTGTACTTGCAGACATTCATGCTATATAATCAGTTATGTTAAACCTATCAGCTATAGCCTGAGATCCTGATGCTGACCAAGAGTATGACCCATACATGGCTGCTGCAGAATCTTCCCGTGCATCTCCTAGGGATCTACTGGGTCCCCTTTCTTGGGATGTTTTCCATGTAAAACCCCTGCTGCATTCTTTTGCCAAGATGCTATCCCTGAATCCCCTTCTTACGACCCATCATTCTTACCCATACAATGCAGATTAAAAAAGGATGCTTAGGATTTTTTTAGTACAATGGCCATTATCAAATCTTGGAAAACTGTTATTCTTCACTTATCTGGCAGCAGAATGTGATGAGCTGACTCCTTTGGCTCAGTTTGATGTCAGCATCACTAGAGAGGCTAGTTCTGGATAGAACCAGAGCTCATGGAGTTGAGCAGTCTTAGCACATGTCCTAAACCTCCAATCTAGGATCAGAAATCACTCATGTCCAAAGCCTGTCTCCCACAAACAGCTGTAGATGGTGACAGCTTTGTGAGATGCTGATAGGATACATCTGTCTCTAGAAGCGTTTAGTGGTGTGTCTGCATATCATGACCCATATACTCAGGCACTTCCCTGTCCAGCCACCCATATCCAACAGCAGAGCACCCTGGGAAAAGAGAGGTTTCAATATGTCCGAGTTCCAGCAAGAACTCTACTAAGCAGGAGAACTCACCTCCACACCTTTTCTCTTCCACACTGCTGGATCTTGCCACAGACACTTCTGGAAAAACAGAAAATGTGATCACTATGCACAAATGAGTTGGGAGGAAAGTTCATATCCATGCTTCATTTACAAACACTAATGATCTTGAATTCAATATGAATCTAAGGTTCAAAAGCTTGGCTAATTATCAAAAGTATTGACAGTTTCTTTGTTTTAACAAACCTGAGGTGGATTTGGCTTTGTTACCCTGACCAGGAGGGTATGGTATTCAATACCAAAAAAAAGAAAATGCCATGGTTCCTCAGGCTTGAAACAAGCACAAGTACTGATTTCTGCGATGGCATGTCCCATCCTAGGGAGCCCCGATCACGTTGTCCTGTATTGCTTTTCTGGTGTTACATCCTTTATGAAATCAAGGCTGAACCATCAGAGCTCAAGGAAAACTACTCAGAAGCCAAGGTATTCCCTTCCTATGCCACATGTGATACTGACAAGCATGTAGGTCATGAAGGAAATGGCAGTCTTCCGAGCGTGGTGACACTTAAGGTGTTTGGAAATGCCAGACTCTCCCACAGGGATTTTTCATCAGATAACAAAGACTGAAAGTTAAACAAAAAGCAGCATCATTCATAGGCTGTATGTGGCTGAGGCACCTTCTAAGGGTATGCTAAAGCTAACGGTTCTGTGTAAAAAGAAACAAACGAACTGCGCTTCTATAATTTAATCCCATTATTTCTTCCCACTAGTTTGGTCTTGGCTTTAGTCCCCACAGATGAAGGGAGGTTGTGTTCAGGGTTTTATACATAAGTAGAATACCACCGTACAGGGTCATTGCAATAACTGATGGTCCCCTGTGACTGAATGTGGATTCCTCATTTAAAAAAAAAGGCTGTAGCAAGAGGAACCGGTAACCTATTTTTCAAGGCAATATTAATGACAGGCATCCATGTTCCCTAGTATATTGAGAGTTACATGAAGACAATGTCCACTTTCGCTGTGCAGAGACATACAAAACATTGCCATAGTAAAGTATGCTGATATTAAAACAAGCAATCACTTTTCAGTTTTTGTAGTGAAATCATCACACTCCATTAGCATCAATAAATTATATAAGACATCGTGCTAAATTCCAGTTTAAAATTTGCGGTTACATGTGAATCTATATTCCAGTGGCTTTGAAACCACAACAGTAGACAGAATCATTTTCAATTCAACAAAGGCAGCTTCAAAGAGCAGATAAAAAACTGACCCAATGGGTCATTTCCTCTCTGGATATTGGAATGACTCTGTTGACACTGACAAACATCTCCGCCCTTACCTGGGATGAAATTAGAGTCAAACACACATGTCCGACTCTCTGTGGTATTTCCGGAACACTGGCTGCCCACAGGAAACAGAAGAATACACTGCCGAGCACGAACCTGGATGCCAGAGGCATCACACACAGACCAGTCGGACCACTCTGACCAGCTCTCTACAGAGACCAGAAGGGGGGAGGCAGGGTTACCTGAGGACAGCAACTAATCATGGTCAAGTCATACTGGACTTCGGGCTTTCACACTGTGGTTTTGATGACTCTGTGCATAAGTAAGATGTGGCCATAACTTTGTGCCAATCCAATAAATAAATCCACACAAGGACGAGTAAATGTGCTAAAAATTTCAATCAGATATAATGTATTTAAAGTGAGTGTTCTAAGTCCCATATCATTTCAACTCTATGAACAATTTTATTTACTAGTCAGTAAGCCAGTTCTTGAGGCAAACATGAGATCTGGAATCAGAAATCATCAATGCTAACACCCACAGTAGTAAGCCCCCCTACAAAGAGACCCTCAGATTATATCCCGGACATTTCCCCCATGTTGGCCAGCACCACATGCTAAAACCCCTGGTTTCTGAATGGAAGCTTAAAGCACCTTTCTTCTGCAGCAAAACCAACTCTGCAGAGTCCCCAAAGGCGGGCCAGCCAGGAGAGCTCGTTTCACTCCAGACCTCCTGAGATGAACGAAGTCAGTTCCCACAGCCTTGGTCAGGACCAAAGGATGAGAAATGACTGCCTGAAGGTGGAGGGCTTGTTGGAAGTCTTTCAATCCACCCAGGAGTACAGATATTCAGAAACAGGGATAAGACTCATGTTAAGGATGAACTCTCATTACTTACTCACCAATATAAGGAGGATATTTTCATACACACACACACACACACACACACACACACACACACACACCCCTTATTATTACTTTTTACAACCCAGAAATCCAACTTGTGCACTGATTCATACAAATGGAAAGACTTTTTCTCTCAAAGACACAAAAGACTAATTTTTGGAATAATTATGACAATTTGGTTTTGAGGCCCTTTTAAATATAGATGGAATTTTCTAGAAAGACCTGTGCATGCACTCCAATAAAGTGTTTCCCTGCCAGAGTTAAGTGGAGAATGGCAACTCATTTTTACCCCATCCTGTATGTCAGAATGCCTGGTTACCTCTCGGGTAACGAGCTGTCTGAAACATCCTGCATCAAGCACAGGCCCAGAGCTTTCCCGTTCACAGTCCTGAAAAGACTCACTTCCTAAAGTCTCTGCTCCTTGTTCCTTGCTTTGGTCCTCTGAAAGCTGACTGGACTTCCTGCCTTGTGTTTTCTTTAACTGCACTGCCTTTGAGAACAGGCCTGGCCCCGAGTGAGGCGTCATCCCACGATGCCCACTGCTCCCCTGGAACATTTCTGGCCTTATTCCAAGCATACAGTGTGCTTGTGCCAGGATAGGCTGTGAAAGTGTGAAACAGGCCTCAGGCGAGTCTCCCTGCACACCGGGGCGGAGGCTCTGCAAGTGTTACTTGCTTTCGCTTCTCCCAATCTCTCTTCTCCAGCAAAGCCAGGTGCTACCTTGGAATCATCAGTGTTACTTAGTAGGGTCAAAGATGATTTGGAGTATATTTCCTGGGTAGGTAGTATAGATGCTATGCCATGTATGCACTTTCCCATTTGTGATGAAAACAGCATAGTATGAAAATGATTTTGCTGTAGAACAAAGTATCATTAAATAAATCAGAGGCGACGGTGTGAGACTGTCTTGCCAGGGTCTGCTGTGACTCACGATCTTTGTCATTGTTCATAATTAAGAAAGGTGAGCTTGCACTGAAGTTATGCAGTAACCGAGGCCTTGCGTACCTGGACAGGTCTGTGTATTGCAGAGCGCCTCCTCCGTGTGCAGTCCCAGGCAGATGTCCCCTCCATAGGCTGGGGCTGGATTCGTACAAGAGCGGGTTCTCATGTAGTGTCCACCCCCGCAGGTGGCTGAGCATTTAGACCAGGATGACCAACAGGACCACATACCATCCACTGGGAAAGGACACAAAAGCACAGCATGTCTGAAGTCCCCACCAGACCAATATGACACAGCTCGAGATTATGCCATAGAGAAGACAACGACATACATGGCAAGAAGCCATGGTGTGGGGACATGTGAGGTCCTACTTGGGGGTAGATACAAGCTTAAAGAATCCCTCCATAATCCCAGAATCCATCTACTTTCCAGGTCATTGTTTGCTTCTTCAGAAAATATTTCTCAACATATTATTTCTATGCACAGCATGGCCCATACATTCAATCCAGCATGGCACACATGTTCAGTGCATGTGATGTGGAACTTCCTCTTCTGGAACCATGAGTCACATGCTATAGTAATTAATATGAGACCCCTAGCCAGTTCTCACCTTTGCTGGTTTTACTATCCACCTGGCTTGAAAAGACCTAAAGCTAAGAATCAATAGTTCAGGCAATGGACCTCCCTACAATTCACATCATTCTCGCCATCCATGTTGGATTCTGCCCGGGGCTTGCATCCCATTTAACGTATCCTTAGTAAGACTGGTTCATGAGAAGATCAAACACCTGAAGCTTAGATCCTTATTTCTTCCAAGGAAAGAAAGCAATTAGTTACTGAGAAATATTTTCGTTGAAATGAAATGTATATATTAAATAGCTCAATGGACAAGAAGAGAAAATCATTGCTCTTGTAACTGTGGTTACTGCTACAGTAAGATAAAAAGAGAATTAAGTTACGCACCATGAAGGAGGGCAAGATAAAGGTGCACGATTAACCCCTGAGTGCCCGTCACACTGTGGGTGGCTATGGGGACAAAGTGGAACATTTATAGCCTGTCAGCTCACGATAACATGTGTGGCTGGTACCTCTGCATGCTGAAGCCTGGACCTCACAGGTCAACACTGAGGAGCAGAGGGCTTTTGTCCTCTAAAGGGAAACTGAGTAGAAGTCTCTTGTGCTCTCTGTCTCCTTTGCTACCCTGTGGAGCTCCAAGAATACAGGGGTCCTGCAGACGGAAAGCACAGAGTCCTCAGCACACCACAGATCTCTGTATTGTTCTCTGGAGGAGACACACCTGCCAGGGTCACAGGCTTGAGACCCTGTGCCCTTCCGTCATATTCCCAGTGTTCTTTTTCCCTGGGCCTTTTTGTTTACAGAAGAAAGACAAATAGAACCCGCTGAGTTAAATTGGATCAAAAGAACTTATGTTTACTGCTCTTGGGTTTATGGGTGTCTAAGTACAACTCTAAGTCGCTTTCATCTTATTTGAATACACACAGGAACAAAGAACCATCTGTTGTCTCTAGCTTTGCCAGGCAAGGTCTCCATCCTAGAGTCTTTACTGCCGCATTGAATGTACCAGGAGAAAAAGTCATGATCAGAAACAGTCATGTGCTTCTCAGGGTTGGGATAAATTATGCAGGAGCAAGTTTAAAAGGTGAAGGATAATCATTTTAGTATGTGCTTCACTTTATTATTATTATTTGCTTATGTTAGAGCCACAGACAGAGCCAGAGCCTCCAGAATTCGAGATAAGCACTCAGTGCTAAAGTAGGAAACAATGTGTTCTATTCTCTTCCTCTCCTGAGATAGGGTCTCCCAATGAACCAGATCATTCGGCTAGGCTCACTGGTGAGGGAGATCTTGGGATCTGCCTGTTGCTGTTCTCAATGTTGTTACAGGCACAGGCAAACATGCCCATTGCTGTGAATGCTGAGAATTCAAATGCAAATCCACCTGCTTACATAGCAAGTGCTGTGACCCATTGATCTGTTTGCAGTCTCTGACAACATTTTAAAAATGACAGTGCCTTTTGTATTTGACCTAGTATAGTTAAAAACATCAGTTTATATGGAAGGATATGCTCTAAATCAGGTAAAAATTATGCCAAATATGGTTTCCCTTGGCCATATAGCTTAACCTGAACAGTGTGTGTGTGTGTGGGGAACTTCCTAGCAGCTCCTAGCTGAGTTACAGGTTATCACACTTTTAGGAACTTTAGGGGAGGTAGAAGAGAAAGTCGATACTCACACATTCAACCTTGAATCTGACAGTCCCTTGTGCAAAGACATGAGCAATTCTACAAAAGAATCTTGACTTTTAAAAGAAAATGAGGACAGAGCTATTTTAAGATATTCAGGTCATGTATACATAGTCCTAGCTCAACAGCAAGTCAACAAAAATAAAATTAAAACTACCCACAGATGATGCTATCAGAGTGTCCCAAAGATGGTCAAGAACTACTTATCCTCAGGGACCAGGACCACATCCAAGCATCTCTCAGATTCCACATGAGCTACTAATGGACACAAGAAATTAAGTTAGGAGTCTGGAGAAGGCAGGGTGATGAAGGGAACTTGGCATTTGTATATCATTCCCCTTGGCTCCAGTTCACAGCCCTGATTCAAATCTGGTGCTATCGCCTACACTGCCTCCAAGCACCCAGGGGAGGAATCTTTCTCGATGGGCTGTGGGAAAGAACAACTCCTTGACCTTTCCCAGCATCTCAGCATCAGTTTGGCTGGGAAAGTTGTGTGGTCTGCAGAGGAGTAGCCTGAGGCTGAAGAAATTCGAGCATAGAGGCCTCATGGGAGGAGCACAGCTGTAGGAGCAAAGACATCATTGAAAATCTCTGCTGCAGGTAAATGGAAGGAAATAGAAAAGATCATGTGGAGTGGTGTAACCCAGACCTAGAAAAACAACGCTGCGTGGATTCTCTCGTCTGATGTTCTTAGCTACAAATTGTCATTTGTGAGTATATAATCTGGAATGACTATAGAAGCCAGGAAAATCAAAAGGGACCATAGCAAAGTGGTGGTGATGGGAGCAAGAGAGGGGTGTCTAGATACGGTGATCTGAGGAGAGCGGGAAAATGGGGATTTTAACTAGGGACAGGGGAGGAAGATGAACACAGAAAGAAGGTAAAATAATAGTAAGACGTCTGAAAAACACATAAGGAATCATAACTATTAGCTATATACCTACAAATATCTATAGTACATGGAAGTAAGTATACATATATACAAATAAAAATTTCCTATATGAGCTGACAATGCTCCCCATAAGAATAAGGGACTGTCCAACAGAAAACCAGTATTAGGCCTAGAAAGCCCTCTTTTGAGTTGTTGGTCAGGTTGTCCAAGAGAATCCCAAAATATTTCCTATTTTTGTTGCCCCTGGTTGCCTTCCAGAGATGTAAGATAAGCCCCTATTTCTGAAAACACCCATTTATTCAGACACAGGGCTCACAGGACCTGAGCTGATCTGACCCAAAAGTCTGCTCCCTAAAGGACTAAATTTTATGATACCCAGAAGGCACAATGAAAGTTTCCAAAGGAGACAAGCAACCAGTAGTCATCATATTCATCTATGATCTGTATGAACCATAAAGATTCTAAAACCCTACAAGTACGGGAGTGGTACACATGCTTAGGCAGTTACCAACAGTTCTCTAATTAGACTTCAGGAAGACTCAATGAGACAGAAATCATGCCTGGTATTGGAAAGCTCGGCAACTACACAGGTCTGGTGAAGTCTCAGATCTTAGAGGAGAGCATATGACTTCCACTTTACTAAGCCAGCATAATTCCCAACTATATTCTAAATATTTATACTTACAGCCATAGATAAGTATAGTCCCTTTCTCAAGGAAATTCCTCCTTGTAATAGGCAGACACTATTATAGAAAATCACAAGAGATCAAGATACAGAAGTGTGCAGCTCAGTCATCATGGATAACATCCACACATAGCTATGCAGGTTCAGGTAGAATTGTGAAAGAGGAGCAGCAGGAAGCGTGAGATCAGAGAGCTAAGTTGGCTTTCGGTTCTTAAGGCTACAGGCACACGGCTTTCCCAGTCTTTTTCACACTGTGATTCACTTACCTGGACAGGGTAAAATGTTGCACTCCTGGAATTCCAGGGATGGGCCAAGGCATGGCATGCCCCCATACTTGGGTTCTGGGTTGTTGCAAACACGCTTCCGGTTCCGAATGCCCCTGCTGCAGTCTCGGCTGCACTGGGACCAGGAAGTCCAGGCTGACCAGGCCCCGTTGACAGTATGGGCAGAGTATCTCCCCGCTCGTAGAAAGTCTCCAGAAAGTCCTGCCAAGGAAACCCAAAGTGTGATTCTGCAGGAGTTTTTCCCCCTGTTTTTGCTCCTGTATAGGCCGTATGCTCTATGTTCTAGAATTGCCCTTAATTCTAATGACAACCAAACCCTTTTCACACTTCACAAGCCAAAATCCTGCTGTAGCTGAATAGCAGCCTCAGGTTCCTCAAGCTCCTTTCCTGCAGTCACTATTTAAACAGGATGCAAATGGCACTCCATCTGAGTGTGCTAACACCTTTGCAGTCAGTAGCAAGTCCACACTGGTAGATGGCTCTATAGAACAGCCTCTAAACCCCACCTCACTTTTTTGAGGAGTTCTACTGCAAACTGTCCTCATGTACCATGGGGTTGGTGCTACAGGAAGGACATTTGCTTGGAGAAAGGGAAACAGCTTAGACCTGTTTCCTTCCAGCTAACAGTTCCAGTGTGAATTCATGCTGTGGAAGTAACAGGGTTAATTCTACTTGAATGACAGGCCATGGAGACAACCCTTTGCTCCAGAGAGCTTGCCCAGATCCCATCCCTGAATAAGCTTGCGACGTGTGGTAGAATGCTGTGAGCATGCTTGCTAACAAAATGAAAAAGTAGGGAAGGGGGCTGCAGTGGGGATGGGTGGGGGAGGATGAGCGTTCTAAGAATATGTGAATTGTTCTGTGAAGACTCCTTGAATGTCGGCCCTGCTCTGAGCATTTTGAACTTTTTTAATCAGACTTAGTCAAAAGTTGTTGGAAGAAGATGCAGCCTGACGTACAATAGTAAACCCATTCAGTCATTGTCTCAGAAATGGCGAGGCTTTCACCAACTCCTCACTAGCTCATTGGTGAAGTGGTAGTCAATTGTTCTCCCAAGCAAGCGAATAGCCATTCCTGAGCAACTTGTTTGGTCAAGTGCAGGCTGATGATTTTCTGAAAGAAGGCATTAGCAACAGCTTTCTGAAACCAGCCAGTGTTTTGTGGTTATCAATAAACAAACAACGACGGGCACTTAAGCCTCCTTTTGTGTGATCAGAAGCACAGGAGTCTAATTTTCAGTTTTCAAGACATCAATAACACGATGCGAGGATGATCATGAGAACTCAAAGCCATTGAAACAGACTGTTTGCATTTCTTTATACCATGGGCAATGCTCACAGTGTTAATAAAATATAGGCTATCATTTTATAAATGTGTTTTTACAAAAATTTATAAATTTTTCTAAAATTATTTTTAAAACAAAAATTTTCATGAATAATATATACTATTAATATTTAAAACATACTAGCTTTGGTCTTATATGCATCAGAATGGAAAGAATAAAAAATACATGCTTGGGATGGAAAATGAAATCAATTGTAATGATACACCATGCTTAAAATTTAATATTTCCCTTTGATGGCACAGTGAATAGATAGATGTCATGGCTCGTACAGAATAAGGGTGTAAGTAAACTGGTGAAAAGGTCGTCAGACCCAACAAGTGAAATGAAGGAAAGCAATTAAGTGTGAGTTGAAGATGAACAATTAATATTTTAGGATATGTGTGTTCAATTTAGACTTTGAAAGACTTCATAGAACATAGCTGTATTTAAGACGTTATATGGGATATTATCTATCTTGTTATTTTCTTAAAGAACCAGCGCTTTGTTTCATTGATTCTTTGTATTGTTTTCTTTGTTTCAGCCCTTGATTTGGTTATTTCCTGTCATCTACCCCTCCTGGGTGAGTCTGTTTCTTTTTGTTCTAGAGCCTCCAGGTGTGCCGTTAAGACACTGGTGTGCGCTTTCTTCGTTTTCTTTATGTGGGCACTTAGTGCTATGAATTTTCCTCTTAGCACTGCTTTCAGAGTGTCCCACAGGTGTGCGTATGTTGTGTAATCATTTTTTGTTGAATTCTAGGAAGTCTTTAACTTCTTCCTTATTTTTTTCCTTGATGCAGGGGTGATTCAGTTGAGTACTGTTTAGCTTCCATGGGTTTGTAGACTTTCTGCAATTAGTGCCATGGAACTGATGTTATACGTAACTCACAGAGAACTGCCTGCCTCTGCCTCCGGAGTACTAGGATTAAAGGAATATGCCACCACCACCCTGTTGAAATTCATCTTTGAATTCTCATATTTTATCTTGTAATCTTGATTAAACTGATAAGATCAACCTTTGTAGAATGTGCACATTTCATCTGGGTCTCCTGTTACCCTTCTCTTGGAATTTCTAAGTAAATCTTTTCTTTGAGTAATAGCAGGGTTTTATAAAAGAAGCCAAGGTGACTGTTATCCACGTCTCCTATTTCAGGTAACGGTTTTAGTTTTACATTGTATATTTATGCTCATAAGTCCCTTCATCAGAGTCGACTCCATTTTCGAAAACAACAAGCTTTGGGTTATTGAACTGTAGGCATCAGCAGTCTGAGGCATGTCAGTGCCTGAAAATACAGACGACGAGGAGGGGTGCTTTGGAAGTGATTAGCGTTTGATAAGAACGGTTGCTCCTCATGTCTCCAGGCACGCTCCCTGCTCCCACAGAAGGCATGGGGACCTGTGGCCTGAGAGCACTGCAGTCCACCACTTAGAACTTGTCTGGGACAGGAGAAACCCACTGAGTCTTCTATAAATGTCATCGATCTGACCCTCCCTGTGTCTGCACATCCGTCTCTAAACAGCAGCACTCATGGGAGAAACAAGAAAGATCACGGAGTGTGAGAGAGGCTCATGAGCGTTCTGACACAGATGTGACTGTCTTTCTCATGAAGCCATCCTCTGTGAGTGCCTCTTGCCTTTTAAGAACTAGAATAGATATTGTGCAGTTATATAAAAGTATTTAAAAAAAACAAAGAAGAAAGCAAATAATGTAGTTTGGAGAAAAAAAAAACTCAACGATCCCTGCAGGAAGTCCAGGGAAAGATCTTCTGGAAGTGCCATCATGGGCAATATTTTGCAGGAAGTCCAGGAAGACACCTGCCAGAGGTGCCATCATGGGCAGTGTCCAGGACAGGCAAAGGGCAGGGCTGGATTTGGCCTGGCTCTCCACAGCCACATTCATAAACCCACTAGGGCAAAGCACTGTTAGCATAGACGGATCCGATGCGATATTTAACAGATAAGCCACTTAATGGTATAAATAAACAAAAGCCTTCTACTGTCTTTGTCTACTTTACATCCCCCCCCCCGCACCCCTGAGACAGGGTTTCTCAGTGTAACAGCCTTGGCTGTCCTGGATCTCACTCTGTAGACCATGCTGGCCTTGAACTCTTGAAGATCTGCCTCCTAAGTGCTGGAATTAAAGGCCTGTGCCACCACTGCCTATCTCCTTTAGGGTTTTCCAAAGAGGAAAATCTACTTCTCAGCTATTATTTTTCTGACAGCTACTCTTTTCATCATATTCTCCAATACTAAATAAATCTCACAAAAACTATTTTGGACCAACCATAGGCACAGCATTATTTGAACAGGGATCCCTCTAGTTTTCCATTTCAAAGGCTTTCCATGCAGTTGAAGCCCCTTACCATCTGTGGAGCAGCCGCTGGTACCATCGCTGGAACAGTACCGCATTTCAATCCTCTGTCTCCCCACTTCCAGCAGATTCGGATCCGGCAGGCGAGCTTTACAAGTGTATCGGAAGCGCTGCTCATAGTGACCACCGTTGTCCGAGATGTTGACAGGTGTCCAGGGCGTCCACGGTGTGGTCTTCTTCAGCTCTGGGCATGCGTTAGTGTTACAGGGCTGGTACTCCTGGAGGAGAGGATGCAAACATGGCTTACCCCACAGCGCACAGTCAGCTCAGCGGGGACTCCTTTCAGGCTGTGCCGTAGTCTGCGAAACTGTGGGGCCTAAGACACTCAAAGCTGCTTCACAAAATCAAAACCATATTTATTTTAAACTGTCCCTTAACAGACACTTAGCTTTCAAAGTCACCCAAAAGAAACCTGTGGTTTCTCCTGTATAAACAATGAACTTGAGAAAATCAATAAAATCTCATGCGTAAACATGGTAAACACCTAAAATGACATCCTTCTTTTTCTTAACTACTCACAATGCTGCTTATCTTGGTGTTACTTTAGCTATTTTATGAAAACCTTAGAATCAGAATATGCTCTTTAGACCCCAGATGCTTTAGTTTGAGATTAGTGAAAACTAGCAGCCATGGGAGAAGCTCCACAGCATTGTAGTAGGGGAGTATCCTCGCAGCACAGGGAGGATGCGCAGCCTGTAGGATTCCCCTCTATTCCCCTATCAATGTATGATACTCCTCAGTTTCTCCTCCATTCTCCCTTGCCCACATATAACCACAGGGTAGAGGGTTCGGAGCTCAGGAGAGAGTAGATTTGAAGAGTTCTAGAAAGTCAGACACACTGTCTGGGTGGGGTATAAATAGGACACAGGTGATAGAAATGTGCCTGGTATTTGGCGATAAATACTAAGGGTATTGAATGAAGGGTGAATAGTTGACCCTTGAGGCAGCTCTGTGTCACAGTTCATCCAATTACCAATAAAGGTTATTTCACTAGAGGGAAAACCAACAACATGATGCACCAACTTATGAACATACTGTAAAATTTTAAATCAGTGTTAAATCAAATATAAAGCAAGAGTTAAGCCTTTTTCAGGACACAGCAGCAGCATTGCACGCATGAAGTCACAGTGGCTGTGGCTGAGTGCACAAGACCCATACAAGATCAAGCCAGCCAGAGTCCCAGCATGGACGATGGAGAGGCTAACGAAATCCTACTCCTGAGCAACTATTGGCAGTTGATGGCTGCTGGGAGGACTCAGGTTAATTCAGGAATGTGACCCATGAGAAGCTACCCATGTTCCTGTAGATGGTCCTATACCTACAATTATGGAGCGAAGTCCACACTAAGTGAACACAGTAGGCTTTCTAAAAAAAGGAGTGCATGAAGCTTGGAGGGAAATGTGGGGAGAGAGGGGAGGATGTGAAGGGGGGAAATTTGGGGGACATTAGATAAAGACGTGTACTCATGTACGAAATTCTCAAAGGAAAAAAAAACAAAAGAAAAGCAAGCTTAGTTGTGCTTGATGCTCTGCAATTCTGCCAGGCTTTCCTTTCCTTTCTGTTTTTATTTCTTGTTGGGAAAGCTATCATTTCCCTTAGATGGCTTCCTTTTTGCTGGAGTAAATCCTGCAGTTGCATTCTTGTAAGGATGCCTTCAAGACAGCTCACTCTTTCTTATCCTCATAAAACATCTATCTCCACATGTCAAACTACATGTAAACAATCTACATGTATCGAGATGTTGGTAGAGATTTTAGGTCGAGAAAGAATTTTCTTCGGAGAGGAACACTTCCTGTGCTCTTATCTCCCAGTGACACAGTTGAGAAGAGCAACATTAGCTGATCAACTACCTGCATTTCATCATTTTGGAAATTATTTTGACTAATACATTGATTTTTTTCTTGTTTCAGAAATCTCCTTTATGGCTTTGTTATGTGGTCTCTGTACCCTCCTTTGTTCTTATCAGAATTTCTGACATATGGATATGATCTCCTAGGTTAAACTTTGACTATCTCATCTATTATCTCTTATTTTTTATTTCATATCCCTCCTACATTTTAGGGAATTTTTGATTTGTTCCTTTCTGAATTGTTTCCATAAATACTTTGGGCACACAAAGCCAACTTTTCTTATCAGCCTGGAAATTCCTGAATACAATTTCTAAATGCCAGCCAGTTGTCAACTGGGAAACAGGTCCCTCTAGGCTCAAAGTCTGAGTTGCTGGTTATGTTAACTCTTTTCTGGATATGTCCATCTCTGTCAGCCTAGATTCATTTAGTTTTTCACTGAAAAGAGTGAAACCTGGTTCTGATTTTTTCTGTGTTTCTGGGTTAAGGCTTGGAAAACCAGTCTCCCCAATATAGAATTAGTGAGTTTCTAGAAATGGACACCCCTGTGTGCCCGTGACAATAGCTTAACCTGAAAGGCTAATAATACTCCCATCTCACCATTGTTCTAATTACTCTAAGCAGTATTACCACTTTCTTCCTTTTCTACAGTGAGAAATACTCAGGACATGTGCCTGTAATGCAAGATGAATTTAACACAGAAGATGTAAACATTACATGTGTTTTTCTGACTAAATACCCATAACCATTCCTATCAGTTCACACTAACCTCAAAACTAGAAAAAATGGATGGCTTCGTTTTTGTCTGCGGACAGCAAAATTGTGGATGCTTCCTCCTACGTGGAAAAATAGCTTCCATAAATTCTATAAACCCACCTGGGTGAGGAGGTGAGGCAGCACAGGCCTGCTCTCTCTTGTACTTGGCATAGAGGCTTTCGGACAGATGAGGAATAAGCTTCTATCTTAACCCTTCCATGCCCATTGTGAGTGTTACCTCAAGAATCATACAACACTATGGTCTGATGCCCCATGTCAGCTTGGATGAGCAAGTGTCCAGGGATGCCTTGATAACACATGCTCAAAAAAGCATTTGAGTGGTTGACTTGTGAACTGTGTAGTTCTTAAGCACCAATAGCTTCAATGTTGATTGTAGAATAATTATGGCTTTATACCCACAACACTACTCCCAATAATCCATAGCTTCTTTGCATCTAAAGATATCCAACCTTTGAAATCTGTGGCTGGTACTTGGCATTGGAAAGTGGACTCCAGTGTCTGGGCTGACATGCGTCAGAAGGACAGAATGACACACTTACCTAGCAGTGAGTTTAGCTGCTCAATTTGGGTTCATTATATCTAAGTCTCTAACAAGGCATCTATCTGTCTCCATGTTTGTATCTCCTCAAGAGTTTAACATGTAACTCAAAACTCAGCTCACCCGCCTCTGAGGCTGGATCATGCTTGCATTTTGTGTGAATTATCTAATTATGAAAACCTAGGAAACAGTGAGACCAATCTGTTTTCCCTTAATTCCCCAAGTTAGCCAGTAATTCAATTCAACTGTGGTCCCTCAGATGGCTTAACTGAATCTCTTTTCTACAATTTACTGCTACAAACACTACCCAAATTTGGAGGAATTGTGAGCGACTAGCACACCATTGAACAATGGAGAAATGTTGACTGCTTAAAAAACAATTTTAAGGAGTTAGTTACTATTATTTGACACACACCAGTCTTACCATTCAGGTAGAAATTAATAGATAAGAATAACAACTAAGGCAATTTTAAGAAATTCTTCCGAATGTGCTCCCCATGGATTCTCCATCTCAGTTGTCAAGGGTAAAACCATCTATTTAACATTTTAATACAAAAATCTGTGAGCTACTTGGCTGTGCCCCTGCTCCCTTTTCTGCTAGGGCCTGTGAATGTAGCCTCCTGAGTTCATTCGCTGCCCCATCTCTGTTCTCTTTCAGGAGAGGATAGCCATCACTCATCACTTCCGGCTCGTGTTAGAGAAATAAGGCATGCGTTTCACCATTCCTTAATTGTCTGTCTAAATTCTGCCTTCATTAATACACTACAAGTTTTCAGGGAATAAAGAACTTTTCCCTTTTTATCTTGCATCACCAATTTTGAGCACAGTTACAGAATTTGCTTGGCAAATGGGTAAATCACGCTGAACATGGTTCGGATAAGCCTATTCAAGATGAATTTGAATAAATTTGGTGAGCCAATTCAGATGATTATGTGGAGCCACCCATTTTGCTGTTTATTTTTCCTTTGAAAAATCTAAAACAGTTTACAGATGAAAAGGAAAGTAGAGAGATGGAGATGATCCAAGAAGAATTTTCACACCATATGCTCAGCACAATGCGGGGGAAGAATCCTTAGAGCCATCCCATCAATTGCTGAATATACAAAACAATTCATGTGCATGTGGAATACTTGTGGTTTCTGTGGGCATTTATCAAGTTCTCATTCAATAATTTAACGTGGCATACAGAAACAGAAAACTAGCCTCCATAAAAAAAAAAAGAGCAAAGCAACCCAATCGTGTTAACAAAGTGACCAAGCGTGGGCGCTTATGCAGGCCAATAGACCTGAGACCACAAAGAAAAGATTAGAAGGAAGTACTGAGAATTAGTTTAGGGGTACCTAGAATGCTGGGCAAGCAGGGAAAGTCATTGATTCGTACTAACATGATCGCAGAGTGGCCTGCTCACCACCAAGATACAGCAACAGAAATGAACTCTTTTGTCAAAAGCGCCCAAAGTAACATGAAGCAGCCATGTTTGAGACG
>LOEQ01001032.1:172951-187853 GCA_001685075.1 Bramus lutescens
AGAGGATGAGGACTGCCTGCTGGTGGTAAACGGAAGGACCCTCAGGAGGACGGAGCATCCCTGAAGATGCTCCTAGATAGGGGCCCAGGGAATGGAAAGGAGTCTCGGGTTCAGACCTGGAAAGAAGTGGAGGAGATGGAGATGGGATCTGGGGTACCAACGTGCAGTCAGAAAGGGGAGACATGCACAGGAAAACAAAGCCAAGCAAAGCAACAACAAAAACAACAAGCAAAACCAACTAACCCAACAAGCCAAAAAGCCCGGAGATACAGACAGCGCCTCCCTCCAGCCATTCAAATGGCTGAAGACGAGCAAACAGCTGCTAAGAAAGTTGGCAGAGGAGAGGAAGACCTAAGAAATCACACAGCAGAAGGAAGGGCCTATCCAAAAAGATCAAGCACATCCGGCAGGACATAGTGCCAGCTCCCACAAGCAGGGGTGGACAATCTTCGAATCCTCAGGCTATTCGGGTAGCAAGGACAACCTCTCTCCCTCAGGGAGAAAAGCTTACCAGAGACTAAACGTTGTCCTGCTCCAATGAAGCGTTGTAAAAGGAAGAACCCAAAGCATCAAACTGGATTCACATAACTTAATCAAATTCCAGCAAGAACTCTAGGAGTTTTTTTTCTGGTAACAAACAGCACAGAAGTAGGTCAAATATCAAGCACCCATTCTGAAATTGCAGTTTAAAACAAGTTCAAACCACAACCTATTACAAAAAAAAAAAAATCAGTCAACTGAAACTGAGGCAGAAACAACACAGGTGACAGAAACCAAAGTCAAGAACAGGGATAGACTTACAACCTTGTGCCACAGGCTTCCCATGCAAGGAGAAAGACTGAACATATTAAGCAGTGAGCTGAAGGATGAGGGAATATGATGGTGACATGCTAACTGCTTACAATAGTTGTAGGCCATGGCAAAGGATGGAATAAACCCTGGATTACTTCGGGAGAACAACAACTGTACTATGACATCACTAGAACTGTACTATGACATCACCAGAACTGTACTATGACATCACCAGAACTGTAATATGATGTCATCAGAACAACCGCAAATATGACATCATCAGAACCAGATGAAGATGCTGGATAGATTGAAAATTCAAGTGTGCATCCTCAAAGATGTAGATGGGAAAGTTCTAAACAAGGCTTAACAAATGCGCATATGTGCACATGCCGTGTGCATACATAGCAAGTCCTTGCGTATGTTGATATCACTGTATTTTTCATGTCTTTAGTGCTTGGATGTTTTGAACTGCACAGGCCCATGACGTCATCGTAGATAAATGCTTCAGAAGTATAACGCCTGCACTGCCCTTCCCACTGCCACTTGGACAAGAACCTTTGATGTGCCGTGTGAGTTACAGTGACAACATTTATTCTTACACAAGTGACACTGTTTTCTGCCACATAACCGGCCAGCACAGCAACTTCATGACCCAGCATGAAAAAGTGAATGATTTTACATGGGAAACCACCCACACTTCCCTGTTGCTCACCGCAGCGACATTTCCTTAGAGTCCCTCTGGGTAGCACCATACTTTATGACGACTCATAGGATGAATAATTCAAAATTAACACATGAAGTGTTAAGTCTCATGATGGCATTTTCCAAAAAAAAAGTGTGAATTAGCAACTTCTTCAATCTCCCCACCCCCACACATTACCATTTGCATCTTCCCCTAGTAGTATACTAAACAGGGGAAACAGAAGATACTTGCTTTCAAACTGGGAAGGAGAAACGAATGCCCTCTCTGATTTCTCTCATGCAGTTTAGCGGCTGATGTCTGAGGTACAGCAGTAAAGGCAAGAAAAAGGCATGAAAGGAGAACCAAAGAAGGAGAGGTGCTGAAGAAATCATCTTACAGATAGAAGGCCCTAAGGATTCCGCCACAAAACTCTTAGATATAATAAATGTTTTTTTGTAAAGTTGCAAGACAACACACAGCGCATACCACACTAGCCCTCCTAGGTCTTTATTGCACCCCCCATCTGTAAGGCTGTCTCAGGGGACTGTGATGAGTCTCACAGATATTTAAGAGGGGGCTGAGTGGGCCCTAACACCTCAGTGACTTCCGGGGTAAAACTTAAGAGTGATGGGCATTACAGTGGCCCCAAAGAGGGAGTGAGCAAGCCTAGTACCTCAGCATGGCTTTTGCTTTCTACCAGGAGCAAGTCTGGATTCTTCCAGGTATAGACTAGCAGATAAAAACTCCCATGTTTCCTTACATAAAAAGGATGTAGGGTATGTGTGTGTGTGTGTATGCACATCTGTGTGCAGTAGAATATATATGTATTCACATAACAGCAAGCTGGTTTTCCTTCTCCCACAATGCTTTAGACATTCTTTTCTATAGTACTGTTGCAGACAGACAAAGAGAATAAGCCAATCAACGGTGCTGTTGGAATTCTTTATTGCTCAGGGTGTGATTTGTGGGTGCCTTTGCCTCTGCCTCTGCACACTTACATCTCAAGTGAAAAGATCTATCTATCTACTTTATTTGCTCACCAAAATGCCTTTAAATTCTTCAATTCTTCATTTCCAGGAATGAAAGTCAGAGATGCAGACTTTTTTTTTTTCATGGCAAATGTCTTGCA
This sequence comes from Bramus lutescens, assembly GCA_001685075.1. Taxonomy (NCBI): domain Eukaryota; kingdom Metazoa; phylum Chordata; class Mammalia; order Rodentia; family Cricetidae; genus Bramus; species Bramus lutescens. The sequence continues at coordinate 175,555 of LOEQ01001032.1, forward strand.
ATGAGATGAGAAAGTCCCTTTGGGTAAAAGGAACACCCATCTTTGAGGGAAGTAATTGGTGACCTTGGGCTCAGATGCCCTTCCTCTCTTTGAATGACTATATTCTTTCTAAGAAAATGTTTAGTATGTTACATCCACTTGAGAGCCGGCACAAATTTTAATCTTTCTTATGTGGAGTTTTGAGAGCTTTTGAATAATAGGAGATGAGGCGAGGCTGTGTTGATAAGACGAGGCTTTGACAGGACCTCTGGGATTTTGTTTTTCAAAGAATACATGGGAATCATCACCTCAGAATATTATAAGGAAATAAACAAGCCTGGACCAAAACAAAAACTATGTAGTTTCTTGCCAGAAACTGTGGTGATAATTTGTTTGTTTCTGACAAATAAAGCTTGCCTGAGGATCAGAGTGTGGAGCAAGCCACTAGTTAGCCGTAGAGACCAGACAGTGGTAGCACACACCTTTAATCCCAGCCTTCAGATTTCTGGATTTCTCTGAGTTCCAGGCCACCCTGGGCTACACAAGACTGATCCATTCTAAAAGAGAAACAGAGCCAGGCACTAGTCGCTTACACTTTTAGTCCCAGTACTTGGGAGTCACATGCCTTTAATCCCAACACAGGGAGACAGGAAGGGATATGGCTGGGCAGAAAGAGGAAGATAAGGCAGGAGGAGACAGAAGTGCAAGTCATTCAATCTGCAAATTTATAGAGACAGGATCTTGCTGCCTTGGGTCTGAGGATTAGTAGAGGTAAAAAGTCTCTCTAGTTGCTGGGTCCTTTTACTTCTCTGATCTTTTAGCATTTACCCTGATATCTGACTCTTGGCTTTTATTTTTAAGACCAATCACTGTGCTTCCACATACTTCCAGCCTTCTTCATTTCGTCAGCTGGGAACAGCTGTGTGTTTGGATGCAGTGGGCTGGGCAATCAGACCTGAAACCACAGAAAGCTGGTAATAATGCTTCATCTGTCATAGGTCCCTGACAACTTGAATATGGCCCTAAGAGCTTTCACAATGAACAGTCACTCACACCCTATGAGAGGCAGGTTCTATGAAGCCTTCAAGGTTCCTCTCACAGAGGCCCCGTAATCTGCATAACCCTCTTCCCTCGAATGTTGGTGAGATATGTGATAATGGCGATGAGTAGTAGTGTCCTTCATTAGGTCACAGAAATCTATGATCTCCTACGATTAGAGTAGAGGGAGATCTTTCTGTTCTCTGAAGAACCAAGCTTTCATTACCAAAGCTTTTCCTAACTGGTGTCTCTCTATAAAGCTAATCAGTGCCATAGAAACACTTAAAAAGATTTATTTTTCTGACTTTATAAGTATTTATTAACTGTAAGAGGCAGTTAGCTTCACCGAGGACATTTTGTACTATATTCTTATCAGTAAATGTCCTAGTATTATAACCTGTCTCCTGCCCAGTTATTCTCCTTTCTCTACCTCCAAGCCTCCCTTCCATTCATAAAGACAACTTTTGCCAAGAAAGACCAAGAGACTCTGGCTTAAACCAAGATATGTGGGATTCTTAAAAAGAAATAACAGAGAAGGCACGGGGGCTATTTGTTCTCAGAGAGGCCTCTCAGGGTCAAATCAGGACCATAATCGCAGCAACTCAGCTAAGAGCAACCAGACATGATGTCGCATTAAGATAAATAAGTTAAGAGAGACACACATAGATCTAATCTACATGGGAAGTAGAAAAAGACAAGGTCTCCTGAGTAAATTGGAAGCATGCGGACCTTGGGAGAGGGTTGAAGGGGAGGGGAGGAGGGGAGCAGAGAAAAATATAGAGCTCAATAAATATAATAAAAAAAAAGATAAACAAGTTCTCTAAGGGGCCAGTGATGCTCTTGTGGGGCTGGTTCCACCGTTGGTTTCATTGGTTCAAACAAAAATCGGGAGTATGGCCCTTTAGACTGAGGCTAACAGAAGTTAGTGCTTTCTACTAAATGTATCTACAACTGAAGAATTGAGAGTTGAGCCATTTCTTCCTAAAATTCTTGGTTTATCATCTCCACACTCTGAGGAGGAAAGACATCTAAAAATCTTCTCCTCCATGACTTCCCAGCGAGTGCTGGGTGTACAGGGAAGCAGCGCTTCAGTCTTTCCAGAAGGAAGGTTGGTCAGTCTTTACTCTGAAGGTTTGTTCACTCCCAAGTTTACCTGCGCCAAGCAGGAGAGCCTAGCAGCTTCTGTCCGGCGCTCCATTCCACTAGACCCTCAATAGTCCCTCAGCTGCCTCCCTTGTAAAACAGGAGTGAAACATCATAAGAAGAACAACATAGTGAGGATGTGTAGTTGTCAAGTCAACAATGAGTGTATGCCAAACAGCAGACTGCCCCGTATATATGATGTCTTAGTTCTGCCGGAAGCAGACAAACATGTTGTATGGAACTATCGGGTGTTCTCCAGACTTGGTGAGGAGAGAAGCAGCTATCTCCAGGAATTGTAGGTTGTCACAGTAACACAGGATTTCCCACAAGGGCTCCATATAGCAGACTGTATTACCTAGCTGGGAAAGCCAGCTTAAATTTAAGTTTCACCTACGGTCCTCTGAGAATCATTCCACTCTATCTGTGATGGGATCATGGGGTAGAAATTGATTGTCTTCTAAATTGACTCTCATCTGGGTTTACATAAAGCTGTCTTCTTACAGGCTCATAATTCAAATAAGATTTCCCATGCTAAGGGAGAGCAGTAGGAATATTTATCTAATCTGAAAGCTTCACATCACGAGTGAGGCATCTTGGGTATACACAGCTAAGGTCAAGTCCTTGTTGCATTGCATTTCGCTGTTGGGAGACATTTAGAGCTTTTGTTTTATGCTCTATGCTAGATTAAATTATTTGGGAAACTGAGAACATACTTTAAAGTCAATGTATTTCTCCATTTAAAAATCCCATGGAATTGCATTTATTTTTGTCCTTTTGGAAGTTTTACAATGGGAAATTATGTTCTTTTTAAATAACAATATTTAAATGACTTCATTTTTATAAATGTCATTGATAAATTAGAATTCTATTGCTTTGACAGTGTTTCCTGTCAGAACTTACAGATAATGATCAAAATATATAGCCTTAAACTTTTATATTTTTCAAACTAAGAGCCCAAGTAATATTGCCCAAATGGTACTTTCTGTAACAACACTCAGGAAAATAAAAGCCCATGCTTTCCAGGAATTGGTCCATCATACATCACTCTTTCATCCTTTATGGGAAATGATGAAGACACTTGGGAGAGTGGCCCCTATTCCTTGCCTGGGCAAAGCAGTAGACTTCTCCCTGAAAGTGGGAGAACTGGCCCCACCCTTTCCCTTGCTCATTGCTGTAAGGGGTGAACTATCCGGGACAATGCTCAAGAGCTCTCCCTGGTGTTGAGGACAAGGGAGAGCTGGCTGGCTGACCAACTACCCAGGCCTAGAATCAGGGTTATGAGTTGGTCCACCCCACCATTCACCCCATCTGTGATCTACTGGAGCACATAAGGGGCCGGTGCTGCAGACCCGAAGCAGCAATATTTCCACTACACAGAGCAACAACAGGATATCCAAGAAGAGTCCCAGTGAGGGCCCAGCACCGATAGTGTAGCAGAAACCAGAAGCCTCGGACCAGACTTAGGACTCTTTGCAATGAACATTTGCAAATAAAGATGTAAGGACCAAAGGATTTATTGCGTGACTTACTGTGTCCCACTACAGCTTCCATGATGAGACTGATTTTTTTTCTTTTCTTTATTTTCTCTTAAACTTTATTCTATTTTATTTTTTGGGGGGGTTGTTGCATGGGCAGATGACTGATACAAAGGGTTGGGGAAATGAATGGGATTGAGATGCATGATGTGAAAGACAGAAAGAATAAATAAAAAGAAAGTTTTATACATTATGTTTCATTGTTGTTATATATTATGTTATATATACTATGTTTAGATAATATATGTATATATAAGATATAAGATATTATATATAATATATAATTTATTTGTATATGTAAATGTTCTGGGAACATGTGTGTGATTGTACACATGTTAGTCAAGATGGAAGAAGCATTTGATGCTGTAGTAATGAAAACTCCAGAGAATCCCATGTAGTACTTCTCCAAGGATTCTGTACCAAGCAGGCAGACCTGTTTCCATGTTAAGGTGATACATTCTTCCTCAATCCCAAGAGCGGAGGTGGGCGGCAGTCAATATCTTATTTGCCTTGAGCATTAGTTCTGCTTAAACATTACCATGATTGATGCTAACAACAACAACAACAACAACAAAAAAGGAAAAACCTCATCTTTGACATTTTGAGAAACTTTCAAGTCTCCATTTCAAAAACAGGTTTCTCTAATTGAAGTAGTTAGTTGTCAAAAGAGTTGAGGAAAATTATTAATTTTATCCCATAAGGATAAAAGCTTTAGGGTTCTGATTTCTATAAAACTCAGGCTGTGGGGAATGTCCACGCAGGGCTCCAAATGGAAAAATTGAAGTGTGAGAGCAGCCCATCCTGATTACACAGTCACCGCAGAGAGCCATGGTTAATTCCAAGACCACTGTCCTGCACAGGGCTCCCTCGCCACGTCATGCCTTGGCTGTCCTCTATGAGATGAGAGAAAATTATGGTCTGCCAGCAAGAGATGCTTTTCTTGATACCAAGCCGTCTGCCTACAGGAAGGGACAACATCCTAACTGAACAACTTGAGTATTTTTGATGGGGTTGTTTCTAAGATGTGCAATCCTTCCTCTCCACCTTAGGACTCTGTGGCTATGTAGGGGTTGAGCTTATTCTTTCCAGCTGTTCTTTCACAGCCACAGGTTCCACTCTGCAGATTGAATAGATTTTAAAATTAACACTTGTCATAGCTATAACGTATGGCCTTTGTTCTTCTCATTAATCCTCAGACAACAAGGTGCAAGTGTTTCTGGAGCATTTACAATGGATGAGGGACTGTAATCAACCTAGAGACTTTCGAGCATATAGGATGATATGCACAAGTTATTCACAGACACTATGCTATTTCATTGCAGAGATGCAGGCATCTTTGGATTTTGGGATCCTAGGGGTGTTACTTCTTTTTGCTGCAGCAGATTCTTTGCATCTGTTTTGAATTTACTTTCATTTGTTTTTATTTGTTGGTCACCACTTCTGCCATCCTCCGTGGTCTCATACTTCTGGTCTTCTCTCTATGCCCACCCATGTGGTACTTTACTGTATTAGTTACCTCTCTGCTGCTGTGACAAAATACTGTGACCGAAAGTAACTTAGAGGTGCAACGGTTTATCTGAGCTTGAAGTTCCAGAGGAGATAAAGTCCTCCATGGCAGGAAAGGCATGTGAGCCAGAGTGTGAGTCCAGTGGGCATTGAGGGAAACAGAGATCACAATTCATCCCTACATAGGGAGCAGAGAGAGACAGAGAAGAGGAAGTGGGGAAGGGCTGCAAAACCTTAAAGCAAGACCTTGGCAATGCTTTCTCCAGCAAAGTTTTGTTTCTGAGAGGTTTGATGACCTCCCCAAAGAGCACTTTGCTTTCCCATGGAGGAAGCATCCTACTTAAGATGCTCAGGATGCTTCGCTTGAATTTATACACTAAGCATTTCCAGACGTTAAAACCCTTTGCATATGTGATGAAATAGAGCAGCTTATTGATTCTGACATTTCCTGTAGGATAATTGTTCAAAATAATGTTTAGACGCTATTCTACATGATGGAATTTTTATGTTTAAGCATGACTTGGAAATCTCTCTATCCTGCACTGTTAAAATATAAAGTAGTGGTTAAATAATTAAGGAAATTCCTTCCAAATCCATATTTTAGTCACAGATAACTATCATAATGCTTGCAGTAAATATGTTCTGATTTTTCAGCTGTATAAGACTTTCTTATCTTTGTTCTATACACTCACACACACACATACACAGTTTCATATATTAAAGCATAAAGTCTGTAAAGCTGATAGATCACTCATTTAATACTATCTACACCTGGTAATATGGGTAGAACTCTCCTGTTCTAGAATGTGTTTTTAAAAAGGTAGGTGTATGCTTCACTTCTAAGTCATTCTTTAGGTCTATGGAAAAGGTCCCAGTTGAAATTCATAGTGTTCTGATTATGGATAACATTTAGATCTACTCTCTCTTCTAGAGAAGCACTGTGAAATGGAAACTACTGTACTGAACCATTTGGGTTTGTTTCTTTGTTTCAATGCTGTCCATTCAGACAAAATTTCCACAGGGTGGTGAAGAAAAAAACATAGACTGTCCCAAAATGGGGTTGAAGTGCCTCTAAATTCTCTTAATGTTTCTCACAAATATTCACGTCTAAAATTTTTATTATTATTATTATTAAAAATTTCACTTCCTGCCCTCCTCCCAGTTCCCTCCCCCTCCCCCTCCCTTTCCAGTCCAAAAAACCTTCTTGGCTATTGTGGCTAGAGATACAAGTTCCTTGCTGTCCTGCAGTAGACAAGTGTTTTGTTATCTTAGAATGTTTCTCAGGACTCAAGCATCTCAGAGATGCAAGCACTTCTTTGTTTTTGTTGTCCTGCAGTAAACTGTTTTGTTATCTTAGAACGTTTCCCAGCAGTTGGTTGCAGCACAAAACATGTTAATCCATGTCCAACCGCAACATTATAAATGGTAGCAGAGAGACATGTTAGGTTTGTTCAGTGGGAAAGAAAACGTAAGAGCACCCATAGGGATACAAGCAGTGGGAAGTCTAAATGCACACACACGCGCACAGAGAGAGAGAGTGGGGGAGAGAAATGAGAGAGAGAGAGAGAGAGAGAGAGAGAGAGAGAGGGACGGAGGGAGGGAGGGAGGAATGCATAATGCACCATTGGCTCAGTACATGGCAGGCATTGGTGTCAGTATTTATACAACTCTGTGGCTTCACATTATCAGTGGAGTATAACACAAGCTGCTTAGTATACCAGTATTTCAAAGCATCTGCTCAACTGTGTCCCTGTCTTTCCTGTCCTCACTGGTACAACCGTCAAGAGATGTAGGAAGTGCTGCGACTTCGGGTCTCCACATCTCTGCCGAGGCTGTGGTCTTCTCTGTAATCCAGCCTGTGCTTGTACTTCCTTGAAAAGATTACTTCCGCATGCTACCACTGTGTAGACCAATGGAAAGAAACAATGCTCGTTGATCTGTGTGCATGGGCATCTCCTTCATAGAGCTGGAGATTCAGACAGTGACAGTCTGTTTCCCATTCCTCTAGTTCTAGCCAAGCATTGCAAGCTTGCTATTTATCAGCAGATACTTGGCAAGCTTCGGCCCTCACAGCCCTCCCTTCCTCAGTCAAACATGACACTAATGTGCTCCAGGCACCAGAAGACAAACCACAGCTCCATGAGTGACTTATGTTAATGTCACAGTGGTACCCATCAGCTTGGGGCGTACTGAATAAGTCTTCAAACAGTCAAAAGAAACAAAGATAAAGCTTCTAGGGGTCAAATGGGAATAATCAGAAAGTCGTCCATTTAAAAACCCCTTGCAAACTGTGACCTGTTGAGGCTCAGCATGTGCCCATTTGCCAGAGACTGCAATCCAGAAAGACACATCTAATGAACAGGACATCTAATGAAGGACCATTACCTAGTAGTCTCCAGCTTTTGAGATCCGGGTAGCCTCTTAAATACACTATTCCCAACTGCCACGTTCTTACCTCTTCTTCTTTACTTTGATGTACTGAATTGACTGCGCCACCCAGTATTAGCAGTAAATATTGGCAGCGCTGGCAGCAATCTTCATCTCCTCCTGCGCTTTAATTGAAAGGCTTCTAATACTGTCAACTTTTCCTAAGCATCCTTCACGAGGTAGGAGAAGCTACTTCCATCTGTATTGCGCTATTTGATTGTAACTTCTTACAAACAAATGTTGAACTTTATCAACTGATCCCTCTGCATGGATTTAAATTACCCTAGTGTGTTTCCTCTTAGTGTTACCAATGGAAGATATAGTCTTTTCAATAGCATCGATTGGTCCATTTTGGTCACCCACAAATACATTGTGAATACGAATACAAGTGAAATGTGATCATATTCTGTGTATATACATGGATGTAAACCTGGCAAATTTGTTTTACACAAGAAAGTTATCTACGGTCTATGTGCTGCATAAAAGTGGGGACGGTGGAGATGCGTGAGCCAGAGAGCCATGAGAATTGTGTTGGGCTGTCTGTACTCAGAGGAATGGGCATTTAACCTTTGTTCTAGAACATTCGGGCTGTGGCCAAGACTGAGGCCTGTGGTGTTGGGACACTTGGCGGAAGAGATGTGCTTTAGTACAAAGGACCCTGCAGATTCAGTGTGTTCAGCCATGTCTCCTAATCCCCTACTTAATCCCCATCACTCAACCCCTGGTCAGACCCACACTTGTTACAGAAGCCTTTGCTTTCAAACTACATTCTCTCTGCTGGGGCTCCTGCGGCTAGCTATTTTAATCAGTAACACTAGCTTTTTAACATCTAATGCATTAACCATAGTCCAAAGGCTAACCCAAACAAAGGCTCCCAGCAGTGCAAACAAGGCCGCAACACACATTCAATTTAAAACGTTGCAACAGCTCCTGCATGCATGCCTCCTTACAAAGACATTGGCTGCTCGAATATTCTGGAAAGACTATGGATTTACTCTGCTGTTCCCAAACAAAGGGCATTTGGATTGTAACTGGAATAAAGTCACCTTGTCATGTGACAGCTAACAAGCTACCCACTGTGCACTTACCTCATGCTAGGCATGGGGAGAAGCTATGGGTGTTAAGTGAGCCATGGAGACAGGGTACCTGCACCTTGAGCCCCTAAGACTGCAGTGGTGAAGACACATGAATCTGGTCCTCGCCTACCTCATCCACCTCTGCTTTCTCCAGTGGACCGACCTGGAAACAGTCAGAGCCACATGGCTCTGATTTAGAATTGAGAAGCAAATGCCTGTCATACAAAGAAGCAGGCTGGGGGAAGCCCCTGATATAATACCCATCATGTTATAAATGTTCATGTAGGGAGTCCCTCCCACCCCTCTCCTTTCCCTAAATACTTACACCTGAAGAGTTAACTCAGCTTTCCTCCAAAAAGCAAACAAAGGAGGAAGTGCAGTAAGTGCCTACTCAGAGGGCTCTCCCTCAATATCAGTCAACAGCAACAATATCTGCTTAAGTCAAGTTAGAAGGTCAACCCCCCCCACACGTGCGCATGCACACAGAGAAGACAAAAAAATCAACTAACCTCCAACCAAAACAAAACAACAACAACAAACAGGTGACTGGTAGAATTTTACAAATTTACAGTTGTATAGGATTGAAATGGGCTTTTCCTCACCCACTACCCCTGGCCAATCTGTGAACTAAATGTGGAGAATGATAGACAAGGTCCATTGTAGACCAGGAGAGCTGTGAGGACTGAAAAAAGCCCCCTAAATCTCCAGGGCCCTTGAGTGGAATTTCATCTGCTTGATGGCATTAGATAGTGAGGATTACAGATCTCAAAAGCAATCTCAGTTGGGTAGCATTTGTATTTCCATTTTAAGCCTTTATTTGTGAAATTGTTTTGTTTATTATTTTTTTAAATTATTTGTTTTCAGCAAGATTAGCAGACCATGGAAACCTTGATGAAAATTCCTCTTCTGCAAACCAGGGAGTTCCTCAGAGGACACCGACTGTAGAGGCTGATTACCCTAAAAGACTCCTTGTAGAATAGCAGTGATGTAACCACCTGGATTCCAGCACCAGCATCTCGAGTGGCACCAAATGCCTGAGCAACCCACTGCATGAAAGATCTCAGGGAGCCCCTGTAGTAAACAGTCTCAGCCACTGTAAATGCAGCAGTGAGGACCTGCATCCTAGGGAATTCATTCATGCACAAACAACATGAAGGTACTAACTTGGTCCTTCCAGCCTTACCTGACAGCTGTGAGCTACACTGTTCTGCCATGTTCTTAGCAGGTGTCCCTTTGCCCACGCCCCTGGTCCTCTTCCTGTTCGCTCAGAGAAGGCACCTTCAGAACAGAGTTGACCTAGCCGTCCTCCAAGCTGCAGCTCAGACACAGATAGGCTAGGATTTGCTCTTTTAGGGGACCATGTAAGGCTGGTTGGGTAGCTGTGTATGGACAGCAGTGTGTTTGACAAGCACAGATGTGATACTCCACACACGTCTCAAGGCTGGTGTGCTTAAAGTTTGTTTACAAGGAAGGGCTCAGACACTGGAGTGTGTAGCACTATGAAGGACGAAGCAGGTTTTCCCAGGACACTCTGTGTTACTGATGTCTATGTAAGTCTTGCCTCTGGAAGCCTGAGACAATCTTGGAAAGTCACGGACAAAACCATCTATTATTAAAACCAATTTTAACATTCTGAGACATCAAGAAAGCTAATATCAATGTTCTGGGATGGTTCTCTTTGGAATGGGACTAAATTGCAGTGTATATGCCACATTTCAGAGGGGTGTTTGCCTTAAATGGGTTTGCCAGTTTTCAAAGTCCCTTCGTAGGTGGCAGAGCTCGAAGTTGTAAGTGAATTTGAAAGAACGGCAGAGATAAAGTGCATACTGTCCACACACATGTGCACACACTGAAAGTCCACATCCATATGTGTGTGTAGACACTGGAAATACACATGGCTACATGTACACACACGCACACACACACACACACACATACACACACTCAATTTGGTAGGTTCTTTTAAATCCAACATAATTTTGTCACTACTAAGGAAAAGCATGCTGTAGCGTGCATGTGCTGAAAACGTGAAAGAATTGATACTGTGTAAACACTAAGCAGGGAAATGTCAGCCACTCTGGTACTGTAACTGTAAGAGCAGCCTCGGAGTGGACAGACCAAAGGCCTGCTCAGAATTTTCATAAATGTCGTGAATTAGTCTCCAGAGTTGAACATGGACCATTCCTGTGTGCAGCTCAGAACTCTACATGTGATGCTAATAGCTCATGGCCTACATCTCAGTATGGACAGCATGTGTGTGTGTGTGTGTGTCCACACCCAGGGGCCTTGACTCTTCAGCCACAGGAGACCCATCCCTCCCAGCTCTCATGAGATCTCTCTTAATTGTTCCACGACATGTGACTTCACTTTTTGCCACCTGGTTGATTTGTAATCTTTTCTCCTAAGCTGGAAAGGAGGCTTCTCAATGTTAGAAACCTTCCTTACCCATCTGCCTCACTCACCCAGCAGCAATTTTTTACAAAGTCAGTATAAGGAACCCCCTGGTGACTACACCAGGAGGGTGATCTGGACATTACATATGGCATGGGGCCACCGATAGGTGCAAATTCATCCTGAGGAATTTCCTTTTTATCCTCATGAAAAACTATTTAGAAGTGAACAATAACAGCGGAGGTCACCCCAAGGAGTAGATAATTTAATTTTCAAAGAAGGAACATGTAGCAGACGGACTTCTTTTCTTTTTCCATTTCAGATGTCAAGGCCTTATCACTAAAAACTATTAGCAGTTGCAAAATGATAAGAGAAAGGAATGCATTAGGTAAGGCTTCTGATGAAATTGCCTGGCAAATGTGGGAGGGTCCTGCTTGACGTCCGGATTCTCTTTGTTGCTGCTCTGCTGCATTTGGCCCTCACTCTGTTAACTTGGGGAAACCCTGGTACATATGCTTCTGGTGTGGGGAAGATTCCAGAATTTCCTTCCTTGTGGCTACAGCCATTTCTTTCTCCCACAAGATGACAACAGAGTTCCTTCCTTCATGGACTGTTTTCTAGTCGTCTCAAATTGAGCAGTTCCTGGGGTTAGCATAGCTTAGGGCACATGCAAAACACGTTTTCCATCATAACAGAAGCAGGATGCCAAGTCACCATGTGTGGACGCTTCTGTCTCACATGGCGTGGCTTATATAACCATGCAAGAAAGTGACGTCGGGGGAGCCAACTCCACCTCCAAAGGTCTTTGTGGCGGCTGTTTCTTTCAAAGCAGAACAGAATGAAACCTTGCCAGCAAGGTCTAGAAATAGCATGATGTGAAATAGGAGACACCTGACCTCAGAAAGTTGGGAATCATGACACACCACTAGACCACAGAGCAGATCAATTAATCACTTGGATATTAAATGACAAAGCTTAATTGCTTCTAAAGGTTAACTGAGTGTTCCAACTCAAAAATATTAATGGGGCAATCTAAGTAGAGCAGTTGTTGCTAGACCTGTCTGTGTGTGTTCACATTACAGTGGGTGGAAGCATGTGTGTGTGTGTTCACATTACCATGTGTGGAAGCATGTGCGTGTGTGTTCACATTACCATGTGTGGAAGCATGTGCATGTGTGTGTGTTCACACTACAGTGTGTGGAAC
>LOEQ01001032.1:209024-243998 GCA_001685075.1 Bramus lutescens
GAGTGCACACATGTGTGCACATGTGTGATATACTAAATGTAACATGAACTTCAACTACAAGTTTTCCCTCCCAACAGTAACAGAATGGAATATGCATTCAGTAGGCAAGGGAGAGAAAAAGAACAAAGAGTAGATTTTGCAAACAAAGAAAAATGGTTAGTTCTATAACCAAACAATAAAAACAGCTTGTTGGATTCACGTCTATGGTGAAATGTCCTGATTGGGTCCTGAGGAGTCAAAGTCTTCCTGGGAAGCAATTTCCACTGTGGCGGGTACGGCACATGGCTCATGGGGGATGCTTGTTCGCAGACTAGAGGGTAAACAGGCGCATCCACCCCTGCATTCATTCTCACTGCCTGCACCCCAGTCTCATGGGGATGTTTTTATCTTACCTGCCCTCATCACCAGGACCTCTAGAGATTGGTAGCTGCTGAGACAGGGCTAACCTAATATCTCAAGAACCATCCTCCAGCAGGCTCATGTGCTGGGTGCACAGACGCCCAGCACACAGATACCCTTAGCTCCTAAGCATCCAGTGACGTAAGAATGGATTCCCTCAGTCAGTTCAAGCATGCAGGGAAAAGGGACCAGAATGAAGCTCTTTGTAGGAATCTTTGGTCAAAATTGAAGGATGTTAGAAAAATAAGGTGCAGTTTAGCTTAAAAGAGGAATTCCATAGACAAAAACTAGGCTAGACCCCCAAGGGAAACTGGCCATATAGGGATGGCAGGAAGCATGGGGATGCTGGCATAGGAGCCCAGCTGGTACCTACCTTTCCTCCCGGTTCTGGCCCACACACACGCGGCCTCCATGCCTGGGTGTGGGGTTGCTGCAGGAGCGTTGCCGCACCTGGAAGCCAATGCCGCAGGTGGTGCTGCAGGGTGACCAAGAGGTCCAGGGAGTCCAGCCTCCATTCCTGTGGGAGAAGAAATGACTCAACATCTCAGCCAAGCCCGCTCAGACTCTGGGCTCTGTCTGCTCTGATTGCAAATGCCCTTTTCCAGTGGGTGGACTATTAGATTGTGTGGAACTACAGACTTTGGACGGAGCAGAATGGTCACCTCTACTACTGTGAGGTCCCTTGCAGTTGTCGTCTGATGTGAAAGTCACAAATCATTTCAACATGCTTATTTTGTTTGAAACAGTTACAAAACTTTAGTCATGAGAATTTCAAACTTTAGAATGTGATTTTACTGCAAAGTATTAGAAATGAGTCTTAAACCTATAGAATCCCCAATTTTACTTGACTCTGATCACATCCATTATAACCTGTGAACAGTACCCCTGAGACAGAAAATTTACATAGAGCACGTTCTATTGAATCGAACACCAGTGAGCATGCATAGATAGCCCTATAGGCAGTGTGCATGCCAAGGACAAGTAGAACCTTCCCAAAGGGGATGATATTTAATATAGAATCATAAATTCATGTGCAACTGAGCTATTGTACATACAGAATAATACAGTCATATTAAGAATAAAAGAAAAACAAAATGTATCCTATTTCACCAAAGTTGCTTACAAAATAGATTGCTATTGACACACAATAGCAATTCAATAGTGTAATTTTTCATGTAGGGATAATATATTAAGAGTCTTTATAATTTAAATATCTCCCATAGATGTTTTCCTGTGCTATTAAAAACAAGTTGTAAGTATTTTATCATTCTGAGCATGAGAGCGTTCATTTTAGTGCATGACCCAAGCTCCTTTGCATAATGCATGTGGAAACTCTATTTTTTAAGATTCATTTATTTATGCATTTATGTGTTATTTGCATGAGTATCTGCACACCAGAAGGGGGCATTGGGGTCCTATGGGACTACAGTCACAGATGGTTGTGAGCCACCTATAACCATGTGGGTGCTCGGAACTGAATACAGGATCTCTGGAAGAGCAGCCAGTGTTCTTAACCCCGGAACCATCTCCAGCCTTAGAACTCCTATTAGTTAATCACAAAGGCATCCCCACAAGCATCCTGTATCCTCAGCTACTGGATTTTCACTTGCTCAGAACAAGATCAGTTCACCTAGCCTTCATTTTCCCTTCATGCATTTCTTTAAGACACAAAAGTATTATATGGTAACACTGAAGACATAGGATTAAATATATAAATTAAAGCAATTAACATTTATCTAAAATAAAATTTTCTGAGAAACTTAAAATATATTTTGGAGTTTTACGATTTACCAGCTAAAACCTAGCACTTAGAGGAACAAAGCAGATACTGTTAGATTAATGCATGGCAAATTGTTGATTATTGATAATTTAGTTAAAATGATACCAACCCTCCTATGTTCCTCATAAAAATAACAAGCCAGTTTCTTCTGCCCTTCTATCCACAGCTATACACACTGTGAAAGCAACTCGCTATATTATTAGAACTTTACAACAACTTCAACCTAAACTAGCTATTTCTGCTTTTAAAGGTTTTCATCTGAGGGAAGAAAATGGTTAGATAACACAGAAGCACACTGATTCTCATATCACTCTAAACATTTTTAGTTTCCTATGTTTTAAAAAGATTATGTGGCACTTTATGATATATTCAATTTATAACAGGAAGAACATGTTGCATATGCAAAAGTAAATAAATAAAAGTGTCTAAAGTTGGCAGGACTATAAGAAATCAAAATACGAGTGAGACAAGTTTCTTAGTAGCTCTTTAATGTATGAGCTTTGCTTTGCATACTTCCAGAAGCAGCTGAGATGCAGTGGGTGGTAACCATGGAGCCCCATGAAATAATGGCACACAGGATGGGAGATCTTGACAGTGGAGTCAGTACATGGCCATGTGCTCACACTTCCTCAGCCTCCCTGAAGCAGGCTGGCTTGTGATATTAATCAGAAATAAGCTACGCTGCAAGGTTGTTGAGAGGGTGAGTTCTCCACAAGAACTGCAGCCTGGGGGACAAACAATGATAGCCCCAAACTCTAGTCTTTCAGCAATGAAACAGCAGGAAGTTGCCTTATTGTCATGTTCAGAGTAAGTCTAGTAAACCTATGTCAGGTTCCTGCCAGGCACTCAAGGAAGCCACCTCCTTGAATAGACCTTATATGGAGCAAGACACAATGCTGACACACTTGTGTTTTCTGTTTTATTATACAGCCTTATCATTGTAGCCCTCCTTGGCTTCTTTAAACTTTATGGAGTAATATGAAAACTGTTGACGAGAGCAAGGCCTGCCTGTTTTTTTCATACACACTGCTGTGACCACCCTTCCTGGGCATGTTAGTTATGTGTTCCAGCCCTTCACACAATTCGATTACCCAAATCTACCTTTAGTCAGTACCTTCGGAGATAATTTCCCTCACCATTTCTGCATTTCAAACTTCTGAAATGCAGGTAAGATCTTAAGAAACGGCTTGTTATAGTCAAGGGAGAAGGGGACTTGACCAGGAACTCAAGAAGCACTTCTGGTGCTACAGTGTATAGGCAGATGGAACAAGCAAGTGCAGTTAGAAAAACACGAGATTACTCAAATGACCCCAGTGGATCACAACATCTGCACTGTCTAGATTACCAAGGGTCTAAAGGCAGTAGAGGTGGGGTGTGCTGAGTTCTGCTCTACCACTGCATGGAGCAAAGACAAAGCCTCCTTCTAGCTAATGTATCAGGCTCCCGCAGCAGGGCTTGTTCGTCACATATTTCAGAGACGTGTTATGTAATGGGCATTTCCCTCAAAGAAGCCAAATACATAGAGTAAATTAGTAATGTTTTCCTATCTAATTATGAGCTTAAAAGCAATTTTAACTTACCACTTAAACGATAGTTTAAAACGTTCTTCCACAAATGATCTAATAGCTAAGTGATGGGTGTCCCTCTCTTTCTGCCACCTTCATCAGCTACAGAGATAGCTTGTATTGAGAGTGATTGCCCAGGTCTCGCAACCATTTGAGGTGACATGTGACTGTCCATTCAAGTGATCTGAGGCACATACCTGGAACAGTTGGTGATCTCCATCCTAGGGCCCTCACACTGCCAGCCACCACACCGTGGAGCCGGGCTGTCACAGGAGCGCAACCGGCAGAGGCAGGATCCCACAGCAGTACCATCTGTGTGTGTACAGGGTGTCCACGGAGACCACGGGCCAAAGTTCCCATCCACAGTGAGGTTTCTGGTCTGGAAGGCAAATACAAGCAATGGTGTCAGGAAGGGCAAAGCTGTAAAAAAAAATGGCATGAAAACAAAAGATCTCCAGAGGCAAGTTTGACTCTTTCAAAATATTCTTAAAAATTAAAATTGGCAGTTTGCATGGGAATATTTTAAATTCATGCAGCGTAGCTCATTGCTAGAGATTATGAGAAAGATGGAGTAGGACAGAAGACAAGGAAAAGAAGAAAGAATGAGGTTTTAGCAGAATGGCCCATCAATATGGGAAACCTAAGGAATAAGAAAACCCTACACATGCACACATCTGATGCATAATTTTATACACCTTAAAAACAACAGAAGTCCATGAAGGATTTATCCTGGTTTTGTCCAAATATACTGTGGGACAATGTTCTTGTACCCTGTAAAGATTTGTCACTTGTATTGGTTTAATAAAATGCTGATTGGCCAATAGCCAGGTAGGAAGTATAGGTGGGGTGACCAGAATAGAAGAATTCTGGGAAGAAGAAAGGCTCAGTCTGCAGTCAACATCCAGATGCAGAAGAAGCAAGATGAGAATGCCTCACTGATAAAAGGTACCAAGCCATGTGACTAACACAGACAAGAATTATGGGTTAATTTAAGATGTAAGAGTTAGCTAAAGATATGCCTGAGCTATTGGCCAAACAGTCTTGTAATTAATATAGTTTATGTTATTATTTGGGTCTGGGCAGCTGGAAAATGAATGAATAGTCTCTCCTTACACAAACAATACCTCAATGTGACAATATTTGATGCCACACACATCTTAATGGCCCTGAGTAATGAGATAGTTATAGTTCTCAGACTTATTCTTGCCTGGGCTATGCTGTAAGTATCACTTGGAGTTTTTATGCTGGCCAGGAAGGGCTTGGTATGCGTTTACGACCCTATGTGATAGATGCTAAGGGCATTGTAGGGCTGGACTGCCGAGGATGAAAAACAAACTTGTAGGGTACTTGTATGGAGTTGTTCAGAATGGAAAAGGACCAGGAAAGCAGCTAGACAGGACCCTTGATTCCACAGAGAGCTTGAGTGATGACAGAGGAATAAGCGTGTCACAGGATCACATGGCTGGGCTCCTCCCTGGCAGTCAGAGTCATTGGCAGGTGCTTTATTGTCATTGGGGCATAAGAAGGAGTTCAAGGTAGCAGCACTGAGAAAGAGCTGAGCATACAGTGGTGGGGACTTTGCCAGGTCCCTGAAGACAGAGTGCTGGGCTCTAGCCTCATCTGGCATGTGGCGATGGGTTTGAGTGTGGTTGGGACATCAGTGTTTGAACAGTGAAGAGTGAGCAACTTTCTGATGCCTGTGGTAAGAGATCTCTTAAGAAGAGACTCATGGGGCCAAAGGTTAGGTTCCTTGTCCAAGGTCTTTCTTCCAAAAGGGAGCAGAAGGGATTAAAGTCCCAGCCTCTTCATTTTAATATGAAGACAGATAAGTCTTAATTTGATGAGGATCCAGTGAAGAGCAAACCATGTATTTTCTCTTTGCAGTCTCTGGCTCCTGACTCTCTTCTCAGTCAGGCATTATGTGAAAGGCACCAGCCTCAGAAGGAACAATATTTTTGATCCATCATTTCTCTAAGTACTATGAGAAGTACTTGCACATTCTGGTGGTTTCTCTGACATGCTGGCTAATCACAATCTACTCTAACATATGATGTCCTGAACTGAAGAAGGGCAAGGGAGATAAATCCCAGGCTCCTTCCACCTGCCATGACACACATGGCTGAATCCAGGACAGCACAGCACAACATGAGGAGGGAGGAACACGTTGAAATCTGCACACAGGAAGAGCAGGGCCTTAGCATGGAGAGCTAGTAGAAGAAACTGAGCTCCTGGATACAGCTGGTCACTTGTATGCATCTTACTTCTCTGTGAAGGAGGAAAAGGTCATGTAGGCTAAGGATGACTTTTTTGTATTATTTCTGAATCCTCTAAATATTAATCAGAAACTTTGGGAAGAAAAGATGATTAGGAGCAAAGAAAATACTCTTCAAGTTCACCTACAAATACAGGTTCTTCTTGAAAGTACAAAGGTGATAGACAGAGCAATGATTTGGACATTTATCTGTCTAGATGCCATACAGCAAAATCTAATGCTATGAGACCATGAGGAAATAAAACACAACAGTGACAAAGAAAAGCAAATGGAAAACGAAAACTCTAGGCCATGTGCTTCCCTGAAATGGATCTCTTATTCTGTAGGGAATGTGAAATTCTTGATTTTGCAACCCAAAGGGCCCTGGGCAGGATGCCAGTTAGAGTAGACAAGTTTTATGAGAGAAACACCCTGAACAAGAAGGGCTTGGGACTCGTTACACCAATTATTGACCAACATTATCCAGGGCAAACATTAGCACTTAACCCCAAGGCTAATGGCCAAGCCTAGTTGGTCTAAGGCTGTCACGGTTTGAACATAAATATTCCAAAGACTTACATGTCCAAGGCTACTGGTGGGTCTTAGCTGGTCTGAAGCTGTTGGGTTTGAATAATAATAAATAAAAAGTATTCCAAAGATTCATATGTTAAAACCTTGGTTCCTAAAGTGTAGCACAATTTAGAAGTGAATGTACCATGAAGACAATATCGTTACTAATGGATTACTACATCAGCTTTAGTACTCAATGGGTAGAAGGCAGGACCTATTTGGATGAAGTGGGTCATGGCAGGGCCAGTTTTATCCCTGGTTCCCTGCCCTCTTTCTGTTTGCCTATTTCCACTAGGTTAGCAGCTTTGATCATGCAGCATGCTCTCTGCAATCATGGTTAGCTTTGCCTCAAGCCCAGAATCAATGGATGCTAGTGACCATGCATTGAAACTATGGGGCACAATACATTTGTGTCCTTTCAAGTTTTCTTCCACAGCTCCGTCACTGCAGTGAAAAGGTAAATGACACACATGGACTCCTTGTGACTTCAGTCAGTGCTGGATCATAGGCCAGACATAGGGCCTAATTCTTGTGAAAGACTCAACAAGGAGATTGTATGGGGGCATCTATAAAAATTATTTTCCTCCAACTGAGACAGAAAAGTGTTTCTGCTTTTTAAATTCCTTCTGCTCTGAGCACTGGCATGTGAAGATGGAGTGGCATGTAATGATCACCTTTTATGTCATCTTAAAATGTCCCTAGGTATTTCTAGGTGTCCCTGGAAACCAGCCTCCCCTGCTTCCTACCAAGATTCACTACACTAGTCATTCTCTGTTTTTCCATGTGGGTCTGGCTTGAAATGAGGGTTTTCTGCAGAGAGATGCTATTAGAATTTCCTTCCTAAAGATATGCCCAAAGAAAAGATGAGCTGATAGGAAAGGCATAGAAAAGCAGAGGGGTTCTTTGATGTAAGAGACAGTAAGTGAAGTCCAATGAAGCGCAGATGTCATTTTCATGAAACAGTGGGAGGGGAAGGAGCAGCATTGTGCAGCCACTGGTCGGAACACACACGATGTAAAAATGTAGCTACAGTGACTAATCTCCAAGGAAAGAAGGTGGCTTCAATTCTGTCTGGCAGTGAGGAAGGTGAAGAGGAAGAGGCAGCACGTTCAATCCAAAGCTGCTGACATTTGTCACATGACACTCTGGAGCCAGGAGAGCTTGCAAGCCTCAAGAGCACATGAGAGCAGTGGGTGAACGCCACACATGGCATTTAGTCACATGCCTGGTTGGGTTCTGAATGAGTTAGATGGAGGATCTGCCTAGAA
Organism: Bramus lutescens; assembly: GCA_001685075.1. Taxonomy (NCBI): domain Eukaryota; kingdom Metazoa; phylum Chordata; class Mammalia; order Rodentia; family Cricetidae; genus Bramus; species Bramus lutescens. Next base: position 216,858 of record LOEQ01001032.1, read on the forward strand.
AACAGGACTAGGAATAATGGTGTGCATCCTGGGCCTTCACTTTTTTAAAAATAGAGATATTTTTAAATTTTCATAACCTTTCTTAAAAGGATATCTGGAATGAAGGCTTATGTGCTGGCAGTTTCACTATGAGTGGATGCTTGACTAGCATCGACAAGGCCTGGGTCCCATCCCAGCACTGGGAAACATGAAATGAAAAAATGCACTCTAGAATAAATGTCCAAAGTCCTCTCCAGGTTTCTCCCAAGTGACTTTCTTCCAGAAGCACGTGCTAGGTGCTATTAACTACTAAGCCAGAGTAAAATCTGCAGCGTGCATCAGCAGTGCAAGGCAACCACGGGGGAGTCAACGTGTTACCTTCTTTACTCCTAACCACAGACCAAGTCAGACGCATCTAAAACACCCAAGAATCAGTGCAAGCAAACTGGTCCAGGAACCTGTGCTATGCGCTCAGCTGTCCTCTGTAATATGGTTCTGATACATCTTCCTTATACAAGAGCCTCCCAAGAGTCAGGTGCATACAACTTTACTTTCCCCAACACTGAGGAAATAATGCACTTCCAAGCATTAGTGCAAGAGGAGCCATTTGTGCTACTAAGAATTATCCTCCTGTGTCGATTCATTCATTCACTAATTCTCCTCTGGCTCAGTGTGTGTGCCCATTAATCTAGAGTAGAGGCACATCTTTACATTCTTACGTTTGACAAATATTCTTTATTAAGAGATCTAGCTTTGTTTTTCACGAATGGTGTGTGTGTGTGTGTGTGTGTGTGTGTGTGTGTGTGTGTACAAACCTACATGAAGCCAGAAGAGGGTGTTGGATCATTTGGACATAAAGTCATGCAGTCAGACGTGGGTGCTGGGAATCAAATTCACATCCTCTGGAAGGTAACAAGTGCTTTAACCACCAAGCCACCTCTCCAAACCCTCCAACTATTGTTCTTCAATGACTAAACTGGTCTTAAATGTTTATCTGGTCATTTTATTTTTTCCTCAGAATAACTAGACCTTGCTTTATTTTCATAATCATTTATATCTACTTCCAGTGACTGCATGAAGCAGGATATTGAATAAGCTCTCCAGGAAGCTGACTCATGTTATGACATCAATTTAATATCCCTCCTAAGCCTATCTCTACAGACGAATTGTAAGGAAAGACTGTGCCTTAGCGGAGGACTGGGCTGCAATCCCATGTGGCAGGCAGTGGACTAGTGCATAGGGGTGATCTCTGTTTAGTGCCTGTCAGCCCCAGCTAGTGCACCAATAAAATGAAGCAGTAATGCCCATCTCTGGAGAGCACCGCGGACATTAAACAGCCCACAAGCCAAGTAGGACGCAACACTTACGGAGTCAATCCCGCAGTTCCTAGAGGCAGAATGATACTTAAGGGACATTCGCAAGGGTACTACAAGAGAGCTCAACAATGAAAGATGGGAACAAGCATATGGGTCCTGTCCTGTAGGCCACACCTTAGAAAAGGCCACCATCCAGAAGTGCATGCAAGCCTTGCTTGGGATCAGGAGCTGGGCCCAAGCTCAGCTCTAAGGAAAAACATGATTTACAGGAACAACCTCTCCTTCCCTGGCCAGGGGCAGACATAGTCTATATTCTTCTCTTCTCTCACTCCCTCCTATGCAATTTATGGCAACATGCAGCAACAATGTTTCATCTGCTCTCTGAATATAAAGGGTGGGGTTGGGCCATTCTTCTCTTTATCATTCCGTCATTTGCAAAGAAGCTGAGAACTGGGAAGCCATATTCCTCTAGACCAGAGCCTGCCAGAAACTTGAGATGCAAACCCTGGCTTCTTTCCTAATGGTTATAGACCCCCAGGGAAGCACACCAGAAGTTCAGCTGTTGCCATCTAAATGTAGGCCGTGGTTCCAGCCACTGCCTGAGTATCTTTGGAACTAAGCTCCTGGTTGTGCAGTGTCCTGAGACTCTGAGATGCTCCTGGTCCATACTGCTGGTTCTTGCAGGACATATTTTGAAACAAGGATGCATCATATTGCAGCATGTGATGTTGTGCATTTTGCCCAAAGGAGATAGAGAATGGTATGAGTGCATAAGCGAAGCCCAGGCAGATTCCTAAGACCACAGGTCTCCTTGTTCACATGGCTGAGACTCAGGCAAGGACATGTAATTGACCTTGGTCTGTGCATGCTAGTTTAAGTAGATTACTCAAGCACCACAACTCTTTAAACTGGGCAGAAATACTTTTAATTAATTTTTAAGGAAATAGGATATTTGATAGCATGCCAGTAAACTACCTTAAAGTCTTCTTTCTAGAGTAAAAATGTGTAGTCATTTTAAAACTGGTCCTCTTTGGTAGAAAATAGGTGTGCTTTTTAAAATGAAAGCACCAGAGAACTACTGCTGGGGTTCACGGTGCCTCTTCCAAAAATTCAAGCGTTGCCATGGTGATAGCATTCAGAAATGGGCTGTTAAGAGCTGATCAGGCCACGAAGGTTCCTCTTTAGAGGATGTGTGACATGTTTTTCTAGAGGATTGCCAGTGTGGCCCTGGCTCCATGGCTCTTCTGTTTTTCCCTGTGTGGAGTCCCAGCAAGAAATTCTCATGAGAGCAAATGTTGTTGCCTTGGTCTTGTACTGTTCGGCTTCCAGAACTGTGGGTAATAAATGTCCGTGCTTTATAAGCGAGGCAGTCGGGTATTCTGCCAGAACCAAAGAGAAACAGCGGTGACTCACACATGGCACGCGAAGTTTAACTGGAGCATCTGTCCTGGGCCATTGCCACTGCCAGAGTGTTTGTTCAAGAGCCATCTGTTTCAGTGTTAGTGATTTGTATATGTGTGTGGGGAGGTGCAGGTGCCCTGTGGGGCCAGAAGGTGATGGTAAGGAAGTTGTGAGCCTCCTCATGTGGGTGTTCGAAACCAAATTTAGGTACTCTGCAAGAGTGGTATATATTCTTTAACTGCTAACCCTGACCTAGGGGTTTAGAGATTTATTTCCTTGATGGGTTCACATAAGTGTGTCTGGGGTATCACTTCCTGTCAACATGTCTTCAACTCAGTGAACTCGATGTAATAACATCACTTCCCTTTCTTTCAGCATACACTTTTACGTAGACTAACGCTTGCTTTCTTTCCAAAGGTCTCTACTAATATATGGAGTTTGACTTGCTTTGGGTAAAGATGTAAGTAAGCATCCTTCAGAAGGAATGGGAAATATTAACTGACCATAAAAAGAAACCCTGTTGGCATGTATCATGTCTAAAACCAGCTGGCACTTAGAACCCCTTCAACATTGCACCTACAAGGTCAGACCATGATGACACGGCACTGGCCTACCAAGTGTGAACTTTTGGGTTTAGGCCTCAGTATTGAAAATTCAACTGCAGAGACTGTATTACAAAGACAGCAACATATAAAACACATGCTTTAAAGTCAACATCATATCAAACTCATGACATGTGCATATCACAGATAAATCTAATGAGTGAAATCTTTCATTTAAGTGAAAGAGCAAATAATATAGAAGTGACATTTAAAGTAAAATATTTAAAATCTAAGTAAGATTATTGCTGTTTTTTTCTTTTAATATTCTTAACTTGCCAAAAATATATCTTGATGTAGACAAATCCACTGGGTAAGAGGATGAGGTTCTATATAATAGACATACCCATGTCTAGAAAAAATATCTTGTTCTGTATAACTGATACTGGCTATGAGGTCCGATCTCAGAGCCGTGATTTTAGCACCACAGCATGCCCATTGCTGTCTTGAGAATTTAACTGATCTGCCTTCTCTTTGGCATGAGACAACATGGGTGACAACATTTGGTCATGTCTCAAACCTCGGGTCCCTCCATCTCACATTCGCTCTGTAGAATATCCAAGACAGGCATCTGTTACGGGAAAGACATGGGGGTGAGTGTCTCTCTGCATAGCCATCCCCGCTTAGATGCTCACACATGTAACCATAGCTGCAGGAGAAATGTTCTTACCATTCGAGAGAAACTGCAGTGGCACCATCTGCTTCTTACACCTTTTTTAGCCATCAAACGCAAGGACAAAAGCCTGCACGACTATGCATGACTGTCTACGAGCACATGTCTGCACAGACTGACATTTGGAATGCTGTTTATTGCCTTTTCACCTTCTACAAGAAATTTAAGTTGACTGCCCTTGGGCTTTTAACATGTTCAGCGCTGAGAAGGGGATTTCCTCAGTTCACGATATTTCCAAACCATTTTCAAGAGATAAGGAAGAGAGATTCCTTTTTAAAATCAAAGACCTAGCACTACAAAGCCAAAGGGTCTAAGCCAGTGGTTCTGAACCTTTCTAAGGCTGTGACCCTTTAGGGATATTTTCTATATGGTGGTGACCCAGAACCATAAGATTATTTTTGTTGCTACTTCATAACTTGAATATTGCTATTATGAACTGTAATGTAAATATCTGATATGCAGAATACCTTATATGTGACCCCATCTTTTGATCCCTGAAGGAGTCTTGGCCCAGAGTTTGAGAACTGCTGTTCTAAGCTAACCCCCAGAGGGAGCACTGAATGGCTAGAAGTGATGATGTCCACACAGGATCCTTTGTGTGAAGGACTCACAACCCGTAGGAACATTTGGGAAGGATGCTGACCCTTGACCCTCCACTTTCCCTCTGCTCCATTTCCTTACAAGCTGGAGGACAGGCTTCATTTGCACATGGCTGAGATAGGAAAGGGGCTGTTTCTGGGAGTTGCATTGGCAGCTCCGAAGCCTGAGGCCTGTCTAATATATTCAGGGAAAGTAAAGTCCCTGCCCTGCCTTGCAGCGGTGCTTAGAAACAGCAGGCAGAAATTCTCAGCTGTGCAGCACAAAGTGACTAGCTGCCTCAGTACTGTGAGCACATTAATGTTGGTAGCTTCTGTTCACATGCTAGAATACAAGGCAGAAGACAGAAATAAAGGAAAACCGGCTTCTCCAAGAGCGAGGATCCAAGCAGACATACCTAGCAAACAGGGAGATTTGCTTTTCTTGGATTCAGGGTCTGGCTGTAAACACAGGCCAGTTTCTCTTCATTCCTCAGGGTCCCCTGTGGAAATGCACACAGGCTGCCTCTTCCAGGCCTTCCAGTGACCCTGACCAAGGTCTATGAATCTGCTTCACATGGGGCCACAGTAACAGCCTTTAACTTATTCTTCAAACCTTTACTTATGTCAGCTTGGAGAATTACAGCCCCAGGGGAAATGAATGTGTGTGGAAGTGCACATTTTTATTAGTGTGACAGTGACAAGAGTCTACACCAGATTCTGCACAAAAAGAAATAAATAAAAATTATAAAAACCAGGATCTTATGCGCAACAGTGCTGCTGAATCTTACGTATTTCAAATCAATGTAAAGTGGGTGAGAGCACCCTGTGTGGTCCTCCTGCAAGCCAGGAACAGAACAGGTTTAGAAAACACAACTTGGCTTTGGGTTTGCAACAGTGGATTGATCCACTTGGAAAGGCTACCCCTGTGGGTCTGCCTCCCGTTGACAATACTTTTAGAGGCTGGGCAGGATGGGCACATACCGGACAGGTGGAGATGCTCTGCTCCCACTGCGTCATGCTCAGACTCTCCTCCAGGCTCGTGCATTTCTTCATCACCACATCCCAGCCACAGTAAGGGTCCTGGGCACCAATGCAGGCACTGAAAGCACACAGGAAAACACACTGACTGTGCAGATCATTTGCTGCAGGAAAACACCCACAGGATGTCTCTGGGACTACGGAGGTCCTTCAAGTGTAACCTATGAAGGAGACAAAGGTGAGGTGGGGTCTTGAGGCAGGCCTGAAAGGTGTCCACTTCCTACTTTGACATTACTTGGCCGGATAGGCTGCCTGGAACTGGGAGTGACCTGGTATTGGACTAGCTCACAGTAACAAATTTCTGCATGTAGCTCCCCAAAGAGGCCAGGGAATCATTCACTGATAGAACCACACACTAAGTATGCTTCTCACTTTGGGATCTGCTCTGCCTGTGACCCCATTTTTGCCATTATGGGTGACTATGGCCTAGCTACACTTATAGAACCATTTTAAGGGCTTAAGCTCTTTTCTATGTTTTTACTATTATTAATATTATTACTATTATTATATTAATATGACCACCAGGTAAAATCTGGCTCTCAAAGGGGAGAGATTTGATGGACTCCCTCTTCCGATCAGGGCCCTCCTTGCCTGCAAAGCCACCTGGAGACCTGAAACAGGGCTTCTGTACTAAAGCGAAGGTTTGGGGTTCCAAAACTCTGCTTGTAATAACAGCTGTCCTCATACAATGCTGTGGGTTCTGGTCGTTTCTAACATTCCATTACTCTTTAAACATCACAACTGCTATCCAAACACAAACACCTATTCAGTGGAAAGCCCACATACTTATAATTTCCTCTTAGTCTACACTGAACCAATTGCTGTGACTTATTATTTTTGGAATTTGGATCCTTTAAAAAGGCCATCTGGAAAACATGAGTTTCTGATGGATATAGCCATAGTGAAAGTGGCATCTCTTTTTTAAATTTTCGTTTCTTTATTCTTAAACTCAATAAGAATGCAATAAAGAATAGGGATTTAAAAAACCCAATTAGTCTGATGTCCTTGATTGGAGAAAGTCACTTTGTGAAAAACTTGGGTAAAACCAATTATTAATATGATTTTATCTGCTTTCTTGAAAATAATTTTGCCCCTTAGATTTAAATGTTTGCTATCATAAAGCAAAAAATATTAATCTTTAATATACTACAGCATAATTATCAAGTGTAGAATTGTTACCAAGCCAAGCAAACTACCACAGCAGGATTGGAAATGATTCTGTCAATTATGGAAACAGCATCCGATTGTTGAACACAATCAAAGACAATTATTGTCCCCAAATCTTTAGTCTTCCTTGTATATAAAAAGGACAGAAGATATTTGACAAAGACTCACTTGGGAGGTGCCCATGTGGACAGGACACCAGCGTTTCGTCTCTGAAGCCCGAGGATCTCATCGAGAGCCTTTGAGACCCATTGAAGACCTAGGCTGCCCGGCAAATACTGTGCGCTTCAAAGGGCAAATGAAACCCCGAGAAGAAAGCAGTTTCCCACACACATTTGAGTCTCTTTATTTGTTCAGAAAGCTAAAGCACCTGGTGAAGAATTTGGTGCATGGCATGGGATCTGGTACAAGGGGTGCCACTGTGTAAAGGTAATCGACAGGCCTGTCAATTTCTCTTCAGTTTGGCTCAGACTGCCCCAACTTACTGTATTTTATGGGACAGTTTGTCTGTATGTAGCCAAGGCTGATCTTGAATTCGATATCCCACCGCCTCAGTATTCCAGGTCCTGGGACATTAGCAAACACTACCATGTCCAACTGCTCTGTTTGATTTTTGACTTGCAGGTGGAACACAGAGAGGTTTTGAATCAAATTTTCAATGGAGTATGCATATAAGTACAAAAGATCTCTCATGGACAATGCCATCCCAGAAGGACCAACAATAACCAACAATAAAACTTCATCCGAAAAGAATAGGAACCTTGTAGGACTAAATTATTATAATGTGCTCAACTATTATGTAATCTTAGTCTCCGCTCTTGCTCTTATGACCACAGACACAGAGAGTCTGAGTTCTCACTCATTGTCAGTCACATCCAGGCTCCAAATGAGCCCCAAGTTCATAGTGTCTTTATGAGTAAGATGTTTTCATGGTAATGGTCCTATTCTTAAAATCACGAGTTCAGTAAGTTATACAGCGATAAAAATCTCAGGGGGAGCTCAGTTGCCACTGATGTTGACAGTTTTGGAGCAGGTCTAGAACCAAAGATACTGTTGCAGCTTGGGCTTTTCATGGAAAGGTTTGCACAGCTATGAAGCTCAAAAGTGGAAGGCCTGTGGAGTAGCTGCTGGATGGGCGTGTGTATTCTTAGTAAGGCTCAGAGTTTTGTACCAGCATAAGTAGCATGTGGGTGCATAGGAGTTCTCTGCCCTGCCTTCATTGTTACAATCATTGAAAGAGGAGAGAAGTCGCCACAGTCAGCATTGAATGGCTTCAGAGTGACCCACTGGATGAAGAACCCATCGAATGTGTCTGTCACGCCTTGCTGCTCAGTTCCAGAAGCGAAGAATTAGAAAGCCAGTTATAATCCAGATATGGCTTAAAAATAATTAGACATCAGGTGAGGGGATTAATTCCCAGCATGGTCTAGGATCAGGTTTAATGATAAATTCATTTTGGAATAAAATGTAACACAACCCCAAGAACCTTTGACTCGGTCCTACATTAGCTATTCAGATGATTTTATTTATGGCAGAATTTCTCATTAGATGCTGAGCCCTGCACAGGCAGGGTCAGCGCTGCATCATGTGTCATCATCCACTGAGGAACTGGCTCCGTGTTCGGAATGTACTAAATGCTATAAATAAATACTCCCTGACTGAAGTGATGAAGGAAATCCACAGACTTCACAGGCCAAGAGGACGGATGCCACTGTAGCTCAACTCAGGACACTGAGACATGGAAATTGATAAATTATTTGTAGAAGGAGAATATTTACTTTGTAAAGTGAGTGTTCATCTCAATGTCCTCCTGGATGCTTGAATAATATGTGACCTGCTGACTGAAGGCGTATCATTGGGACCATGGAGGGTGTTGCTATTTTCTCAGCATGCAGTATACCTTCCCACTGGGCACATAATATCTTCAGAGAACACTTCATTAATAATGGTGACAACCCATTAAGTCTACCTTTGAAAACTTTGCCCTTTAGCATAGCAGATATCCTACAGTACTTAATTTCCATACTAATTTTCTTAATGAGGTATTAATTCCTTTAGCTTAATGGCACTATTACACAATAAGTGGATTAATAGTGACCAGATACAAGCTCTGTCCAGTGAAGCCCAAGACTGTTTCTTAATGGCTCCATCTTTCTAGTTTTATCAAATACAATTCTAGAGGTGTCCATTATCCATTTTATCGATGGACTGTGTCTGTTCCTGGGCCGGCTTTTTTTTTCTCCCCATTATGTCACGCAACAGAAATACCGAAGGATCATGGGTTTCTACTCTTTTGGTTACTTATAGCATCATACTTTTTTTCTATGTTTTCACAACACTTTAGTCCTCACTCTGCCCACTAGGTTATGGAAAGAGAGTGGAGAAGGCAGAAGCAGGGCCCACATGTTAACTCATCAAATATGTAGCGAGCCTCTTTTAAGGCACACATAGTTCTGGAGGACCAAGGAACCTGGAGCCAGAGACCAACTAGGCCTTAGGGTTCAAGCTTCTGTAGCAAGATAGAACTTGTGTTGTCTTTCACTGCTGCTCTAAGATGGTAATCGCTGCTGCTTACACACTCTCTCTTTGATTCAGATGGACCCCTCGTATACAGAATGCAAGCTCTATGGCCTGGTGGGCTAATCTTATCTTTAAAAGTTCAAGGAGTGTCACATAAAACACACACACACAGACACACGCATACACACATGCGCGTGCACGCAAGAGAGATTCAGAAAGTATTAGGCTTTGTATTTGCAACTTAATCACTTATTCAGTAAGTTTGATAAATTGTATTCACATATATGTAATAGAAACACACCCAGGAATCAGTTAATCAAAGTCTATAGGCCACATGCCCCCTGCTGAGTTTGACTTGAACACAATTTTTCACTCTAGCACCCCAGTAACCATTCATAAGCCCATCCCAGCCATCACGTATGGCTCAGCAGCAACTCTCCTTCTTAAGCTTCTGGGAGATGCCTCAACTTTCAGATCGTAGGACGCAGTGCTTTCCAGGAGTAGCTATAGAGTCAGCCCCTTACCTGGCTCCCTCTTCTCTGAATTCTAAGGCTGATCTCATGAAGTTGGCCCCCATCTCTCTGCTCACCCTTTTGGAGTTCTGCAGAGGGGCTGGCTTCCCCTCTTGCTTCACTTAAAGAACAGCTGCAGGTTCTTCAATGGCTCAGTTTCTCAGGAAGCCCCCTGGATCATCAGGTACCTTGTCTGTCCTGTAGCACTGGTCCATGGACCTCTATGTTTTGTCATCTTTCTGTGGGACATTGCATCTAAGGGCTGATGTTCTTTTCTAGTCTTGGCTGGTTGTATAGGTCATCAACTTCCTGAATCCTAAAGCAGCTCATATATTTTACCTGGCCATTCATTGTCAAGCTTGGCTCAGTCCATTGCCTTAGTGACACCAGGGTGAAGATAATTTCTTATCATTCCTTGCTACAGAAATTTTGCACTTGGAATATTTCCCATCCTTTTGCAAAGAAAGTTTCTTGAGCTGCGGATCTACTCCATGCACACTTCTTAAAATGGCTCTAACAGTGCGTGTCCTCCCACTAAGCCTTCCAAGCTTTCATTGGCTGAGAGATGAAGAGCTGCAACTATCTTAGGAAGTGCAAGACTTCCAGAGGTGGGAGGGATAAAAGCCCGACTTCTAGATACGGCTGTGAAAGCCTGAGTCATGTGGTCATCTCTGCTTCCTGACATGACAAAATGGGAACTCGCCCAGTCCAGCGCCCAAGTCTGTCAACCATATGAGTGCCAGGTTACCATTTTGCATTGGAATCTAACCCAGGCAGGCATTTAGTCACTGCCTTTCCTGGCGGTTCCATCTTGTGCTATGCCATCGGGAACTTGTCCTTCTTCAGAGGTTACGTAGTGACACTGGCAATGCACATCAAGTGCCCAGGAGGTGGCACTCATGAGGTATTGTCAAACACTGACCTACAGCAGGGATGTTAGATCCCAGGTACCTCCAAACAAAAACAGCAAATACCACTTCATGTTATGAAATATATAAATATAATGTGCTCATCCATTGCTTAAAAAAGGATATTTAAAGAGATAACACCAACTCCAAGACTCTGGGTTTGGCTCCATCATCTGCATGATTATCTATGCTATTTATTAAGTGGCAGCATCTAAACAAGCTAATATTAAAACAAAATTTTTAACTCACATTTGCGACAAAATTTGACTAAACTATAACTTTAAGAATTTTTTTCTAAAATAATTTCTAAAGAAACGCCCATGCAACCATGCTGTTTTTTGAGCTACAATGAAGACAAGCCATCAGCAGTGCTGACAGCCTCCTCAAAGATGCAGGATCACCCTAAGAGAGAGCAGATACTCAGCACAGAGTGCTTTGGGAAGGGTCCATACTGGGTCCATCTGGCACAAGGCAAGCACAAAACTGAGGAAGTTGATAGGATGACATCATGGTTAACAAGTTCCACGTTTCTCGTCCTGTACAGTCTGACTGGATTCCAGCAGCCCCACGTGAGAGATGACCCTAACTGTGGTGACTTCTCTGCACCAAGAGAAAATCGTCAACATAGCCTGCACTGGGGGCATACAGGCTGCCCTGATCTCAGTGTGGCTTTAAGCAGGGCATAGACATCTAGACTTCCGCACCCTCATCTGAACAATGACAATGGAAGGGTACTTTACTTTCAGAGTTGGCTCAACAGTCAAGGAAAATATAATAGAAATGCAAACACTGCTGCAAAACTGTACGAACTGTCTTTGGAAAACAGATAACCAACAAAAGGAAGAATATGAAGATTCTGTGATACATTTTTCCTCTTCAAAAGTGTCATGTTTATATAAGCTCCTTTTCCCTTTATAAATGTTGAGAAATTTCATTTTTGAAATTGATTTCCTAAAACCAAATTATTGATATTTTACTACAGAATGGCATTTGGCACGGAAATTATCACATAACCCCATTATTAGTCCATTCCAAATCAGTGTGCTTCATTAAGCATATTTCTGGAAAATTAAAATTGTTTCTCTAAAAAGATTCCATTTTTTCTATAATTCATTTTAAAAATCCAAGCATGCAGTGTTTACAAAATAGAGTCTCCTTGTGAGCTTTAACTGTGGAGCCTTTCTCATCCCTCCATATGAAGAGGACACAGAGACGTGAGTCAGAAGACACACAGAGGGATGCTTGGTTCACTGTCATCAGAGTTCCCTTCACAGATGGAATACTAAGAGTCAAACACAAGCCTACCGACTGTGGCGCACAGAAGCCCAGTGTAACTGCTCACAATGGAGCTATGCTCTCTGGCTGTTTCACCCTGAGCAAGTGAAAAATAAACAGAGGGGGATTCAGCTATGAGAGAAACATGAGCGTCTCCTCTCCTGCGGGGGCCTATGAAGATACACCATGGCCTTATTCTTCCTGAAGGAAGCAATAACGGTTCACGCCTAGCATCTGCACCTGGTGGTTCCAGCCTCTGTGGATTCAAGATGGGGTTGATTGACCATGGCATGAAAGACAGTGGGCATCGTACCTCTCTTGGTAGCAATAGGACTGTCTTAGTTAGGGTTTTGATTTCTGTAAAGGGACACCATGACCTTGGCAACTCTTATAAAGAAAACACTTAATTGACATGGCTTGCTTATAGTTTCAGAGGTTCAGTCCATCATCATCACAGCAGGAAATATGGTGGCATGCAGGCAGATGTAGCTGAGTGTCCTACGTGTGGCAGGCAACAGGAAGCCAACTGAGACATTGGGTGGTATCCTAAGCATAGGAAACCTCAAAACCCACCCCCACAGTGACATACTTCCTCCAACAAGGCCATACCCAATCCAACAAAGCCATACTTAGTAATCATGCCACTCCCATGAGATTATGGGGGCAATTATATGCCACACTGACCCAGGATTTAGCTTATTGAGCTGAAGTGACCTAGACTCATTGAAGGAAAGCTTAATGAAAGCAATGGATTTGTCATGCTTTGCAACAACACTCCGAATTTAGTGCCAGAAACATCTCACATGGCACAGGACCATGCTGTCCTGCCTGTTATCCTGTCCTGACCCCAATAAATCCCCAGGAGAACTCGGCTCTAATAAAGCAAAATTTGGAAAACTGGGATCCTTCCAGCCATACTTGGCTTGGATGTTGCTCTGGGCTGTCCCCCAACCATCCCTGCTATCCAGCGAATGATCAGCACCCAGAAAGTCGTGACATCTGCCTCAGACTAGACTTGCAGAAATACACACAGGAACAAGTTTCACAGCCATTGGTTGAGTTAGAAAGCAGACACACACAAAAGAGGGTTGCTAATAAATGTCACTATCCAGTAACAAGGCTCACAATTTCTCAGTAAGAGTACCCCGATCATGTTCTGTAATTCTTTCTGATACCAAGGAATGTCTTAAGGATTTAATTTTATAGAATAACTTAGCAATAGTTATATATAAAAAGAAAAAATAAAGCCTTTCCTTCCACATAGGAGTATGCAAAGACCTTGTAATTTCACCATGCATATATCATTCCATTTGATTCTATAGCAAAATCACATGTATATGGCAAGACAGTGAGGTTGAAGTACTTTGGGAGTCATGGTGAAAATTATCTACAACAGGTATTCTATGAACTTCCTGCCTCAGGCTCTCTGGATAGAAGGAGAATGACCTGCACATGGGGAGTCTCAGAAGTAAGTACGGCAAAAAGTCACCTTGGCTTAGACCTTCAGGCACGCCTTGCTTAGGGGGCTGGACATGAACAAGACAGCCAAGCCCCTCCAGAGCAGAGCCATGTCAGAAGCCATAATGCACTGCCAGTTTCTACCACAGCAAACACAGTTCACGGAGTTCGCAGCCCCTTCCATTTCCTAAGCACCCGGGCCTGCATGTCTCCAAACTAAACTTCAGAGTTCACTGTGATCAACACTGTTGCCTCACGAATAGTGAAAACCCAGAGATAGAAATTGGGTTCAACTGAAAACCAGAAAAGTAAGGTAGCCAAGTCACTAGAGAAGTCTTACCTCTATCAAGGCTGGGCGGCTGAAACTAACCAGACTAAGCCTCTCTCTCCTCCCATTTTATATTCCCTTTAGTGCTGGGATTAAAGGTGTGTAACTCCCTAGGACTGGGATTAAAGGCCTGTGCCACCACTGCCCAGCATAAATAATTTATTTTTACACCTATGACTGTTATTACCCACATGGTTCCTCCAATGACAACCAGGGTTTAGTAGTATCATAGTAACCTATTTTCATGAAGACCCTGCATCCTGGAACATAAGACATATGTAGACGTACGTCCCTACACACTTCTGACTACAGGAGATTTGATGGACTTCTTGGCACAGGGGCCCTTAGCCTGGGAATTCCTTACCTGCGTGTTTGGTGGAAGTGGCACCTCTTCAGTGGGATCTTGGCTACATGTTCCTGTAGTCCCACAAATAGGACGCTCTGGCTGTGGAGGATTTGCAGGCTCCTGATGGGCTCCCTCCTCCTCTCTGGGAAAAGCTCAATTTCTTCCAGCAAACAGCTGCCTGAGGTCTGACTCAGGGGAGCCCGTACTTTCTTGATGGTGCCATAATCTGCCAAGACAAGACAGCAAGGAAATAAAGCTCGCGGGGAGTACAGCCATCCTGAGAGAAGCAGAGTATGCACAAAGCACACAGCCATGATCACCAGTCCATGGGATCATCTGGGCATCTCTCAACAATGCAGAGGCCTCTTCAGTGGGCCACTCTGGACAAAGGGTTCAGATAGGGATGAGAGTGGCTGATCTACCCCTTGTCTCTTCAGTTGCAAGCCCAGGAACTAGGGCCATGCTACCTCTCATTGCCCATCAAAACAGCTGCAGAATGCCAGGGGAGAAAAATCCCAAAGGGACAATCTGGGGTCCCTCACGTCAGTGAACTGACGGCTGCCCACGCACAAAGAGATTCGTGACTTGGAATGCGAACACAGGTCATTTTTGTGCGTTTGAACTCGACTCATGTCTGAACTGAGCCAAATCTCCTGGGCCCCAGGGTCCCATGGTGAGGGTCCTCCACACCACACAGACTTTGCAGATAGACATTAGGGATGCAGAGAAGGCTCGGTGTTTCTCCATCTTGCTAATGCTATGAACCTTGAAAACCGTTCCTCATACTACACTGAGCCCAGTCATAAAATAATTTTCCTTGCTACTTCATAACGGTAATTTTGCTACTGTTATGATTCTTAATGTAAATATCTGATATGCAGGATATCTGGGATGTGACCCCCGTGAAAGGGTTATTTGACCCCCAGTGGGGTTGTGATCCACAGGTTAAGAACCGCTGTTTTAGTTCATTCACCAGGGGTTTAACGGGGATGGATAACCCTTGTGTCAGGGAGATGAATGGGAACTTGAAGGCCACTACTGTTGTCCTGCAAAACCCAGATGTCTCAAAGCACCTCTAATAACTATCACCTCTATCTGTAGTCATCTCAAATGCAAAACATGGATAAATTCACAATGATTTCATGCCTTAAATCATAGCGATTCTTATTCTACAAGCACAGAATAAGGTTTAGAAGTTATTTTAAAAGCAGAAATAAAACCAGAAATTGTCTGGAAGGAGCTTCAAATGAACAAGTAAAAAGACAGAAAAGAAAATACTTTACACTTTTTATCTTCATGGAAGTCTTTAGATAATAAGACTATTTACATTTAAAGAGAAAACTCATATACACACGTATACTAGCTTGACTTCAGTTAAAATGTAAATCTGAAATATCTTCATTGAACATTTTCTTAATGAACTGGCTACATAGTAATGTGTACAGTGTTAGTAACAACAACAATTTTACTTTGAGTTAGCTGGTTAAATATATTAGTTCTGGGAAAAATCCAGCTTATATGGAAGACGGAATTGAATATGTCTGTGTGCAGTAGAAAGTGGGCAACAGTGTCCATTGAGAAAATCCATGACTCACAAACATAAATATGAAAGACCATGTTGATAGAGCCTTTATTCTATAATAAAACTTCTTTCTGACTCGGTGACCAGAGTTCGTGTTCTTGTGAAAAATTCAGCCAGCCTTGGTGATTGCGCTTCACCCTGCCCAGGGCGATAGAAAGCATCAATAAACACAGCATGGAGACCCAGGCAGGGCATGATGGGAGCTTCAGGGACAAAGGGTGACTAGCATTCAGATGTCTCAGTCACAAATCTCAGAGACTCCCAAAAGACACTGGCAGATGGAGCTGTCAGCTTCCCGGGGAGCAACAGAGCATCCTATTCTACTGCGGGATTCTAAGAGCAACGGGGGGATGTAAGCTCAAGTCAGTCCTCTGCTGTGGGCTATCACAGCGGCACGGGATGCCAGCTCAAGTCAGGAGTTGGGAAGAAGTCAGTGGCTACCCTTGGTAAGCGCCATGGCTCAAATAGTAAGAAATCATTGGGGTAAAGCAGAACCTTCTAACCAACCAACATCTGAGGCAGTGAGGGACAGGACAGGTGAGAGTCCATCATGAGACTGACAGGGAATGCATTGTGAATGTGACGCCTGAGCACCGTGTGCAATATGGAAGTGTAAACTAGAACATGTTTAGCAGTTAAGCCAAGACCCCTTTCTATTGCTATTTATTTTGTTTATGAATTAACACTGTGAGAAACCTGCCAATGTTAATAACAGCACTGGAGTCAACTTCACTGGTATTTAAAATTCTTGCAAAATTGTGTAAAGGACTTTAATAATTTGATTCCAGGGGCTGGAGAGATGGCTCAGAGGTTGAGAGCACTGACTGTTCTTCCAGAGGTCCTGAGTTCAATTCCCAGCAACCACATGGTGGCTCACAGCCATCTAGAATGAGATCTGACGCCCTCTTCTGGCGTGCGGGCATACATGGAAGGAATGTTGTATACATAATAAATAAATAAATTAAAAAAATTTGATTCCAATAAGCCACCAACGATGACAAACATTCATCACATGTTTTTTGTTTGTTTTTTTCCATACCTGTACCCAGTGTTCCAGCCAATGGGATCTTAGCACTTGAGCGAAAGATGGTAAGCAAACAGTTAAATGTTGGTCTATGATCCAGAGTTCTGCTGTCTCTTCTTATGGGCATCTAGTGACATGATGAGCCACTTGTGAAATTGTCATTCCCTTGGTGTCAGGATTATTATAAGATGACCCTGAGACACATAACGAAGCTCATGGCTCTCCATGCCCTGTCATCACCTTACCCTCTTCTAGTGACCTTGAAGATGGCAGCACAATAGGTAAGAAGCCACACCAGTTCCCTGTACTTACCTTAATTTAAATTTTATTTTTGCCTCTTATGCATCCACTTTTCTCCATTTCCTACCTAGAATTATATAGACCTTATTTTATCTTTAAAAAGCCCGTGTGTGATTTGCTCACATCATCCTGATGTTTGTTCGATTTTGTTTGCACCTTTCTCTTTATTATGTGGTCATGTTTGCCCTGTTCTTTGCTTACCTACTTTAAGACACTCCTCTCCAATCCTTTCACGTCCCAATCTTTTGTGTTGTTTTCTCTCCACTCATCTTGTCCCTTATTTCAATCAATTACAGATTTTGTTTTCTCTTTAAATAATATTTTATTAATTCTTTGAGCATTTCATACAATGTCTGATCATCTTCACATCTTCTTCCCCAACTACCCCCAGATCCACCCTCTTCAGCCTCATGTACCTACCCACCCAAATTTGAGGGAACTTCTTTTGTTTTTCAACACACTGAATACAACTGAATACAAGTTGTGTTGCCAAAGTCCTCGTGGCAGCGGGGTATGGAGTATGATTGATATGGAACCAGGGTCCACATCATTAAAGAAAATGGACTCTCTCCGAACAGCTATTGAATGCCAATAGCCCTTCAGCTAGGGGGGGATTTCCTGCCATCTCTCCCCTGCACAACCTCCGTACTAGGATTTTGTTTGACTTGAGCTTACACAGGTCTTGGGTGCACTGTCTCAATTGCTGGGCATTCCTGGCCGTAATGCTCTGTTGTGCTGGAAAACACCATTTCCTCTGACTTATTTCTGGCTCTGAGGATCTAACATATTGTATACTATTCATACAGTTTTCTGTCCTCTGTTCAATCATGATACACTAGTTAGCTTTAACCAACATCTTAAACCAACCAACCACTCAACAGACAAGCACAGCTACAACCTTGAAGAGCACTGGGCTATGACCAAGAGAACAAATGCAAAAATTTTTGGTGAAGACATAGAATATTTAGTTACTGAAATTAATGCAGAAATATTTTTGAGCACATGGAAATATAAGTATATATAATATCTTAACATATTATATATAATGCATAAATATATATTATGCACATAAAACTTTGAACCGAAAATAGATGTGGTAAGGTCTACATGACACATTATAATGGAAGGTTTCTCTCCCGCCCTCTAGTTCCCAAATAATCACTTAATATTAATCACAAACTGTTTGGCATATTTTCTCAGGCTTATTATTAACTAGCTCTTACAAGTCAAATTAACCCATTTTTATTATTCTATATTTTTACCACAAGTTTGTGGCTTGTTACCTCACATGTTGCTTTTCCAGAAGCTGCTGGCGTCTCTCTTGATTCCTCATTCTTTCTCCCTGTATTTAATTTGGCTTTCCTGCCTAGCTATATCCTGCCCTGCCTGAGGCCAAAGCAGCTTCTTTATTAACCAATGGTAATAAAACCTATTCACCGCTTACAGAGGGGCGTCCCACATCAACATGTTATAGTTAAAATTGAAAGACTACAGGACAAAGGACGAGTATTAAGAATTTCATGAGAAATCCCCTAAATTTATGAGGACTAACCGTCAGGATAGCATCAGACCTCTTAGCATAAGCCCTGAGTACCAGCAAAGTTTGGAAGAATAAAGTCCTGGTTCTGAAAGAAAATGAAGAACTATTGTCTCCAACTACACTATTAACTGAAACTGATGAAGAAATAAAGGCACCTCAAGAAAAGCACAAACTGAAGCAATTTGTAATCAACTTGGCACTGCAGAAGAAATTTTTAAAAATTCAGAGGAGGAAGAAAGTCTTAATCTTTGGGCACAGGAAGAAGTATATTTTTTAAGGAATAATAAAAATTAAATCAATCACGACCAAATCAGCAGATTGGGAAGCTGTTTATCCTACAAGAATGGAGAAGAAGGAAAACAAGATATTTGGGTCAACCAAAGGGGAAAAAACAATGAAATCTCAAGAATCAGTTAACTTTCTTTCAGTAATAACCCAGAATGTAAATGATCTTAGCTACTGATTTAAAATACACAGCCAAAATGATTGGATAAAAACACCTTCTAATTGTTTTTGACTGTGGCTCACACTCTGCTCTTATATGTCACAATACAGCTCAATGTAGGTATCGACAAATGTGTGCACACAAGCACACACACACACATCCCCAAATCAAACACATAGGCTTTCAGAGAGTATCCTTTCTCCAGCTCTCTACTCTACAGCATTCTTTCTTAGTAAATGGCCTCTCTTTTTGTTTATAAAGAGTCATCAAACGTAGTGAATTGGAGGCCACTCTGGCAGGACTTGCCATGTAGAATTTGATTGCAATTTTGATTCTGACCACACAGCATGAGCACTTTAAATTATCCATTCACACATGCCATAAAAAAAAAACAGATGCTGAAAGCCTTTGCTAGGATTTGAGACGACTGTATGCTATGAGTGGCACTGTTTTTATTGGACTTACAAAGCTTATAGAAATAAATAGTGCTCTACTTAGCGAATAAAAAGTTCTTCTAGCATTCTCCTATATTCCATAATATGAAATGATCAAATCAGTTAACCTTTGCATTGTATTGGAATGTTTGATTATAAAAAATTGCTGTTTAAGTATACTGATGAATTCTATTAATAACTGCTAAATAAATTTTGGCTTTGAATTCAAACAGAATTTACAGCCATTCCTGAAATGACTGGATGCAAGCATAGTTCTGCCATTTTGTACTATGTATTTATGCAAAACAGCATTCTGTTTTCTATATCTTGAAAGACCAACTATCAACCAAGTTCAAATTGTTTATTAAAGATTAAACAAGCACATTCACTGGTCTGCAGTCTTGGTATTTTATTTAATAAATGATAAGGGTATAGGTATATTTAGAAATCCAGAATTTCTTTTACAACAAAGTTCTTAAGGCTTTGTTGTCAGTGCATGTTTAATGTGTACGTCATTTTCTTATGAATATATACCTTGAGTCACTAGGAGATTTATCAAGTGAAATAGAGTCGCGAGAGGAATTAGTTTAAGAAGAACTAGTCTACAAGAAACACACTTTCCTGGCAAAGACACATGCAAACTCAATAGCAGAGGTTGTAAGTTAATATACCAATAAGGTTGAAGAAAAAATAAGTAGAAGTCTCTGCTGTCACATCTGATTAAGAAGTCAAGACAAAATCGGGCAGAAGACATAACAAGTCAAATTATATTGATGAGGTAACCACTCTCAATAGCACTGCAGGCCTACTCAGGCAGACACAGTGGCATATCCATTCTTATGCTTGAAAAACAAGGCAGGTAGGTAAACACATTTAAATAATTATATATGAGATGAACATTTCAAAGATCAAGGGAAGAGGGTGACAGCCTGATGATATAAAGAATATACTATTATGTGTCCCTAGACTACCCCTCCAAACTGAATGGCTTCCATGACATGCCTGTTAGTGACAACAGTGGAATTCTTCTTGGCCGAGATCAATACACTGTAGAAACAACCCCCAACATTAGCTTTTGGTAATGATCAATGACAGCATAGAAGACCAGGCATAAATCTGAGGGTGCATAGGAAACGAACCTTTCAGGGGAACCGTCATTATAACAACAAAGAGTAATTTTCTTGTCAACCGTCTTTGCCATTAGAAATAAGAGTGAAGGGGAAAACAAAGTAAAAAGGAAATGGTTTAAAAAGGTAAAGTTTGCAGTGTCCTAAGAAAGAGAGTAAGTTTAATTTCAACTCGACTACTGGGGAAAGAAATATTTCAAAATCCTTGCAAACAATCCTAGATGTGAGAAATGGTCCTGGAAAGTTGAAGTCTTGTTTTCCCAACCTCCTGCACAGGAAAACAGATCATGTCTTAGGACAAACATGTTGCTGAACAAGCTGTGGGAAGAGTAACTGGAAACAAGGTTGAGCGTTTACACCACGAAGATAAATTGGAATTAGATGAATGTGTATTCTAGGAATAGTTTGATTATCAAGCTACGAGAGCAGAGTCCTTCATGGGAATGGGGAGATGGATGTGGCAGAGAAGCAACAATGGTGGACCCCGCCAAGCCTTACTCATGTGAGGAGTTGGGAATGCACAGGTCATCTAGACCAGCACCATCCATGGAGGCAGCCTACAACCCACTGAAGTAATTAAAAGTATTGTCCTGCAGCCATAGGTTTCAAATGGCTCAGATATTTATTTTAGTTATATATTTGATCTGCTACTATATATTATTTATATGATTTTTTAGTATATGAACATAAGATTATTTAGATATCCTAATTGTCTTATAAAATCTTTGAAAGACGTATATATTCATTTTAACTAATTATAGCCATTTCAGATGCTGCAGCTTAATTTAACAGACAGCTCGGGGATATACATGATGAGATCTTGGTACAGTCTATAGAAAGCCAGGTGCCTACTACTCCACCCCCAAACAAGTGACAACTCCAACCCCAACATGAAGAGCTTCATTTTAATGAATCACATATTAAACATTGCTATATTATTTCATTTCAATAAAATGTTCTTTATAAATGTTTGACAATCTGTGAGGGTGATGATTGATTTTCGTGGTTAACTTGATTGGATTTAGGGTAACCAAGGACATAAATCTCCAGGTGTGTCTGTGAGGATGTTCTTAGGTTCTTAGAGATAACCAGCGGGAATGGGAGACCCACCTTGAATGTGGGTCACACTCTCTCACGAGCTGTGGTTTCAGAATGAATGAAGTGGGAGAGAAGCATTCTCTCCAGTCTACCCCCAATGCAGTGACCCCTCACCTCCATCTTTCCTGCCACGATGGCATGTCCTTGGAATAATCCCTCCCTTAAGTTAGGTCTTGTTAGGCATTTGTCACAACAGGACAGCTCGCACACTGAACTGTCCCAAGTACCCTGGACGTCAATGAAAATGATACTGCTAAGGTGAAGCAGCTGACTACATCACCAGTGAGTGCAGCCGTGAGCCCAGAACCCAGACTATAACTCCTGGGAGAGAAGGGATCACAAGCAGTATCTGATGACCCATCAGAGTGGATACAATTATTCTGACATCATTTCAGAACCACAGAGATTGACATAAAGCAGCCCTGACCTAAAGGAAGGTTCTATCTGCTCTTAATTGCCTAGAGTTTTGCATTCTTCTAGAAGCGAAGCGTCCACTACTCTTTGGTGGAATGTAGCTTTCTCCCACAGTGTTAGAATGACATTGACAAGATGGGATGGCCACAGCCTGAGACAACACACATGTTATAGTCAAGACCCTAAACACCTGTACAGGATGACACAACATGCTGATACAGATGGAAATCAAGAAGAAACGAAACATAAAGTACTCAATAGTTTCATACTAATTTCAAAAACTAGAGTCATTTGAAAGAAGAGACCCTCAAATGAGAAAATTTCCCCATAAGATCCAACTGTAGGACATTTTCATAATCAATGATTGATTAGGAAGGATTCAGCTCATTGTGGGTGGCGCTATCCTTGGACTGGTCATCCTGGGTTCTATAAGAAAGCAGGCTGAGCAGGCCATGATGAGCAAGCCAGTAAGCAGCACCCCTCCTTGATCTCTGCATCAGCTCCTGACTCCAAGTTCCCGCCCTGTTTGAGTTCCTGAGGATGGACTGTGACTTGGAAGTGTAAGGCAGATAAACCCCTTCCTTCCAAAGCTGTTTTTGTTCATGGTGTTTTATCACGGTGATAGCAACCCTCATTAGGACACATGGATTACTACTGCATGAAGCTAAAAGGTCTAAATCATAATGTAGAATGACAGAAGGAGACAAAACACAGGTAAAATTTCCCTCTAATGTAGAAAAATTTGTCAGGCTTTTTCTTGGGGAATATGAATAATGGCCTTTTGTCATCTGTCAATAGAAACAATTGTCTAAATTAAATTTCCAAATGCCAGCACACAATGGTTGGCAGGGCCTATTGTGACATTTTCAATTTGGCCATTGAGGAAATCAAGGCCCAGCCAGGCTCCAGAAGTTCAATAGATAGGCTACCAAGTCAGTATTTGGAATCTTTTTACATAGACCAAGTGCTTGGTCTGGATTTGTCTGAAATATCTTTATTCTGAAAGCACAGGCAGAGAATCTCTCCAACTGTCTGTCAGCAGCATCGTGGCTGGTGTGTCACAGAATGGCAGTTGAGAGGGCAGAACCTTTGGTAATTGGTGGCTACTCAAGACAGAACTGAAGCTTTGGTTTCCAGGCCTGTGCTTGTCTTATGAAGCTCACTCTGGGAAGATCCAACACTCCTGTGCTGCTAAGCCCAGGGCAACTCCAGGGCAGTATAGCCTGAGTAACCCATGAGCAAACGAAGCAAGCAAAGCAACAAAACAACTTCAAAAAGGAAACAAACAACAGCAACAAAAATCCCAAAGCAAAAAGAGCTACTGCTGTTTCATTTAAAAAAAGTTAAAGACTTAAAGGCTTGTATAAACACTAGAGTTTACAATAAACCACATCCTTTCTGGAACCATTTGTTCTGATGCATAAGGTGTAATATACAAAATTTCATTATTAGTGACTGAGATTTAATTGTTCCTTTGCCTTTGGGGGAAAACAGCAGATCTTTTCTAATTTTCAAGAGTTTCAACAAGACTCTATTTTTCACTTAGACAGCATTAGTCAATTTAAATATAATCAGTTGTAACCATCTCTCCCTGGTGATCAGGTATGGCATTTAATAAGACAGGCACTGTTATGAACCCAATTGCATTCACCCAAAACACTGAGACTAAAGTCTACACTGCCTTAGGATGCAACTGTGTTTGGAGATACAGTGTTTTAAATGTATACATGCGGTCAGTGTAGGTCCTCATCTGATGTGACTGGTGTCCTTACATGAACAATAGGCCAACACACACACCACACACACACCACACACACACACACACACACACGGCAGACACAGAGTAGGACCATGAGAGGATTCACAGAGAGAAAGAGAGACTAAGGTGTTTACAAGCCAAGGATACAGACAATGGGATGAAGGAAGCCTGGGGACATTTTACATTGGACCTCCAGCCCCCACAGTTGTCATCTCCTGAGCGTTCATTCTGGTGATCTTAGCAGGTTCATATATATGTGTGCGTGTATATATGTATATATATGTATGTGTGTGTATATATATGTATATATGTGTGTGTATATATATGTATGTGTGTGTATATACACACACATAATATACCTTCACATATACCTATATATCTTCATATATATCTATATATTTTCATATCCTTCTATATAAATATATACATCCAAGTCAAAAGTCAAGAAACATAAAAAGTAGAGTTGGTTCTCTAGATAATTTTTCCAGAGCAATTTAAAAACTACATTATTTTTTCCTAAATTTCAATCCAAACAATTTGTAAAGTTTGCACTAGGAGATGGGAATTCAAACCAGTGCTATATATCCACCAAACATGCACAAGGTAATCCCTGTACAATAGAAACATAAACGAATATTAGGTTAAATTGTTTTAATTTTGTATTATCACAGAATTAATATTGTAAGCAGCTTATTATTTTTAATCATTTAAATATTACCACATATACAGTATATATATATATATATACATATATATATATATATATAAAATAGGACTTGGATATATTGAAACATACATAGAGTATACATACACATGCACACACCTACGGCATACAGAAGTTACAGAGGGTGATATAGGTCAGGTATAATTTTGATAATGTGTGTGGTTTAAAATATAATAATTTTCATAGAAGATGCCTTTGTTCAAACTTTTGTGTTGAGAGAGAGAGATACAGACAGATAGACAGTGTGTGTGTGTGTGTGTGTGTGTGTGTGTGTGTGTGTGTGCAGGTCTACAAACTCATGGGCACGCATGCAGAGGAGGCTGTTAGGGGACCGGCCCTATGGCTCTCTGCTTGATTTCTTGAGGCAGCTATAGGAGTTCTCATTGAATCTGGAGTTAGACTGGCAGCCACCAAGCTTGAGCACCTCTCCTGATTCCGGTCACCCCACTGGGATTTCGGGTATGTGTGACCACACCAGCTTTTTACTGGTTTCTGGTGATTTGAACACAGGTTTTTATTCTTGTGCAGTGAGTACTCTTATCTGGATAAACCATCTCCCCAGTCCTAGATTGAATTTCTTAGGACAGAGTTTCTAGAATCTCGGTTTGCAAGCATTTCAAAAGTAACATAAAAACATATTTTGCAGGAAGAAAGCAAGTGGATGAATGATGGAGAGGAGAAAGGCAAGGAAAAGAGACATGGTCAACACGCAACTTCTGCCACACTATGAGGAGGAAACAATAATGTCTTTTGATATTTGGGCATGATCACATAATCTTCAACTTACTGCACCTTATACATGACGAAATGAAAGCTCAAGACACACATGAGAGTCATTGTACTTTATGCGAAGAAAGACGGCTTAATCTTAATACAGCTATGCATCCTGACCAATAAAAGATGACTCAGAAAATCTGATTTATTTTCAGAATAGCAGTCAAATATACTTTCAATACATAGGATAAACATGTCCTGTCTGAAATGCGATAATGATTTTAGAAGATGGAGATGTTCAAGCCACAGATGCATGACTTCACTCTGTAAGGAAAGGAGAGCGATCCTGCCAACAAATAAAGGCAAATTTCCCCGGGAAGACAGATAAAGGTGGAGGGAGTATCACCAAGTGCCAAGTGTACTATCTGTGCTCCGTTCTTTATCACACCTCTGAAGTCTGTCGTATTTGAGGGGATGCTGTCTATTCCAGCTCCCATGCTCTGAATACAGAGCAGATGGAAAGGTACACAGTGTCTTGTACAATGGCCCCTGATGGCCAGAGACTCACTGTGGACCCCAGGACTCACCCAGGAAGCTAATCGGCTTTATTTTTAATTGTACTCGAGGCTCCGTCTGCTTCCGTGCCACTGTAATACATATTATATATGTGTGTGTGCGTGTGTGTGCACGTGTGTCTCATTGACCTGGTTCCTGCAAAGATAGAGAAAGCCTTTTGTATTTGCATTTGCTATCGTCCAAGCATTACCAGTGTGGTAATGATGAAATACCTTCTCCCACACACTGGGCAGCCTGTTGCTATAGCAACAGATCATTATATAAAGTTCATCAGTTTAGCTAGCTGCTATTCCGATGTGGCAGACAACTAATACATTACTGAAGTTCTTTCTCTTAACTTGAAATCTGAGCAAATGGATTAAATCGCTCTTGGCACTAGGAGCTGGCATTACATTTATACAGCAGAGGGGAATTCAGGGCAAAAAAAATTATAATAGGTCTTGCTGGCCAGTATGTGCCTTAAAAACAGATTTTAATTAACTCTTTTTATCAGATTCAGCTTATTTTTTCCCTCAAAAGAATATGCTCACTAGTCGAGACATTTCAGTCATGTATTATATGCAACATTCTTGAATTTCAGAGAATTAGATTCCACCACAGTCTACAGACCCAGATGTCACAGCACACAACACATCTTGTCCATTGTATCCTTGCTGAGCTGTAGAACAGTGCCTGGCACACAGTAGGTACCAAGAAAGTACACACAGTTCATTAGGTGCAACAGACACCAACTGCACAGACTGGGCGACTAGCTCTAACAATTGTTAGCTGTGTAACCTCTGGCTCTCTGCTGGTACCCAGATCACAGTGCTGGGGCTGCTAAGTGAATTTGTAGAAGACACTGAGTCTCGTTCCTTCCTTGCTGAGCTTGGCCCGCAGTGGAGCATATAGCCTAGCCAGCTTCCTAACTCCATTAGTACTCCGTGCACAGAGGCAGAGGGAAATGATATTTCTTTTATAGCAACTTTGATTGCCTTGCAAAACAAAACTTCAATGACCCTTTCAGGAGGCTGCATCATAAGCTGGCGCTCACAGGAAATTTACCACCGGAGTTTCCTGTGAATAAAAACCATATTACATTTAAAACAAGAGTGCAATTAATAGAGTCCCATGAGGATCCTTTCTGAAACGCTCATCTAACCTCACAGCTTAAATCTAACTCCAGCCATTCTGTGAAGGAGGCGATTCAGGTTTCTGAAAGGAAATTGCTTGCCTTGGATTTATTATATCTGAATTACAAAACTACCACCCAGTTGGCAGCCCTTGTCTGACATGAACCAGGCAACACTTCTGTCTAAATTACCCCCCC
>LOEQ01001032.1:244034-259819 GCA_001685075.1 Bramus lutescens
CCATTAGTTACTGATTATGATAGTTAAGAAAATCTATGCTAAGCACGTTAGTACCTATGAAACATTAATTTAAAAGAAGGATAACTCTCCCCTCAACGGAATAGGAAAATTATTTTGTCATTCTTCTGAGTTGCTTCACTATGCCCATTGTAAAACAATGCACGAATGCATGATGGACCAGGCTGGTTGGAAGCCTGAGTCTGTGATCTCTTTTCAAGCATGGTTGTATCCATCTCTATAGCTCTAAGACAAGCTGAGGTCTCTATTACTGGCCTAGATGTCCCACCCAGCTTCAAAGAATATGTACCTCACACTGAGACCTACCATGCTCAGCAAGAGGTCGGGAGACAAAACAGAATTAAGGGTCTCCTCTTCATCCTAATATGTCTCAGCACCAGATATCAAGAATTTGAGTGTTAGGACAAAACATTCAGTGGGGTTTTCAGTTTCATCTCCTTCCTCCCGGCCCACAGTTACAGTGGATTGATCGCCTCAACTCAGCTTCCCAAACACGCAGATCCTCTCTCCAGATGCACGTATTGTCTATTCTGTATTTTCTCCTGTGAAGACTGTCCCTCCTCTCTTGTCGGGTGGCTGGTATCTCCCATCTCTACTCCAAACTGCTTCTGGCCTCTAATCTGAACAGCCATGCAAGGTCATTCTTGGTTCAATGCATGTAGTTTGTGAGATGGGACCACAGAACAAACATCTAGATTTTTTTATATGTGCATTTTATATCAGCTTGCCATCAAGTGATGCTCTTCATGCTCGTCCCAGATATTTTATCTGCTGAGCACACAGTCAGGTGCCAGGAAGGTTTGACTGAAAGAAGGAATCTTCAGGGTTTCATATTTCTGCCCATAGAAGACATTCCTCAAAGTCCAGTTTAGAACTTCTTGTACCGTTGTTATTGCTAATCCTGAATAATAGCAGAGAACCATGTAATTAAAGTTCTGTCATTTGAAGAACTCAGGTAGATGCACGGCCATTGACGACTATGTACTTTTCTGGCTATGTTTTCCCCTGAAACACACCAGAAAGGCAAAGAGCTGATGTGCTGAAGGGATAGGGGTTTGAACAAGAAGATGTGGTGAGAGCAGGCCTCTAAGTGTAGCAGGCTGGTTCCCAAGATTTATAATATCAGAATGCACACTGAGCTATTCTTGAAGTGGAAATCCACAGCGCAGCCCCGGAGACTGGGATGCAGGAGGGATGTGGTATGGCAAAGACCAGTGTAAGTAATGCCAACTCCAAGTGGACCTATGCAAGGAGTCTGAGAGTACCCAGTGATTAAGGGCCATTGTTTTCAGGCCACATCATCGTGGATGGCAACAGCAGAGTTGTACAGCAGAGAACAGGCTTCTAGAAAAGGGACTTCTTGAACACCCTTGTACCCTAATGGATGCACCATAGGAAGCATTGGGTCCAATTATTGCTTTCTCCAAAGCACCTTCTGTGCATTAGCCACAGTCACGCCACCGATGATGGGGAGGAGGAGGGCACCAAGGTTAAGAGTACTCCCTCTCTTCCAGATAGAGTTATCTTGTATGTCAAAATTCCCACAGAAACATGACAGAACTGTAGGCAGGGTGTGAACACCTTGTTGTGGTGGCAGGAAGTGGACAGGCAGCTTGCTCTTCATTCTAATGAGAAGCTCGTCAGCAGACAGGGTGGCGTCTCAGAGTAGATATCACCCACCAGCTCGTGGGTTTGAACGCTGGTTTGGGGAAGCTGTTATATCATTTGGGTATGAGACCTAGCTGGCAGACATCGGGCTCTACAGGTGGAAATTAAAGGTTACAGACAAGCTTCAGTCCCAGACCAAATTCTCTCTCTGCTTCCTGGTTGCCACAAGGTTTCCCAAACTCACTGCACTGCAGCTCAAGCCTCATACAGATCTGAGAGATCTTACTTCTTTTAGGTATTTTGCTGCACAAGGGTTACACCATTTCCCATCTTCCTCTAGTCCATAAAGGTAAGGAAATAAAGCTAACTCAACATATGCTTGAAAGCAGGCTAAAGCGTTACTCTAAGTCAAGCTGTCCATTTTTTCTATAGACTTCAATTCACATTAATTTCCTCCTTGTGAGGAGGTGCATTCGCTAACATCAGAAGAATTGTATTTAATGTGGATTTTTCCCATTCTTCAGAGATCTTGTTGCAAATCTCTCAGAAACTCAGCTTGCAAACTCCTTCAAGTGAAGGGTTCAGTCTTCAGTTACTTTTAGCTGAAGACTTACAGCAATAGTTAACAATTGGCTATTTGCCATTTCTCAAGATGCTAAAGAACACATGTCCTTACCATTCAACCCTAAAGGAAAAGAACATGACAATAATAAAGTCGATGGACATATTTATTAGTCTGATGGTGTAATTTCACAGTGTACAATGCATATACAAGTCAAAGTATCAAGAGGTTCACCTTACATACATTTGTTTTTTTAGAGTGCTGCAATGGAACCTAAGGTCTTAACCAGGGTATTAAGAAAAGGCTCTACCATGGACCCAGTTGTCTAATACAATATATATAAAATCCTTAGACTGGGAGAAAGTTCACTCTGTAAGCATGTTTGCCATACAAGCAAGTAGATCTAAGTTGGATCCCCAAATCCCACCTTAAAAATCCAGGAAAGAAGATGTGGGTTCAGAAGCCCAGCACTGGGAGGTAGAGACGCATTGATCTCTGGTTCTTGCTGATCTGCAAACCTAGTCTAACTACCAAGTTTCAGGGCAATTGGCATCTCAAAAATGAGTAGATACCACTCAAGGAAGGACACTGAAGTCTGAACTATGGCATCTGCATGCATATTCATGCACACATATACACAAACGCACACAGATAACTCCCATATAAACATGCACACATATATGTACCCTACATGAACACATATACAAAGCTTAGGTGCGAACTCTGATCAACACTGATAGCCTAGCTGTCCCACGCCCAGGAAAGGACAAGGCTGCTCTAAAACAAGGGACCCATAGATTGCTCAGCTTCTCAAGCCCACCACCCAATATTGGTTCGCTACCTGACACTGCCCAGTTCACTTCTGATTCAGAGTGGCCAAGCTTTTGCATTATAAAAGAATCAACCAGTTCGTTTACTTACTGGTATCTGGGCCATGCAATCTCTACAACTTCAACTTTCAGAGCCTTTCTGTTGTTTGAACCCTCAGGTCGATGCCTCCTGATTTCTCGGAACCAAGAAAGGTATCACCTGGCAGAAGTACTCTTCACTTGCTTGAGATACATGTGGGAGGTGGGAACTGCGGTAAGTGTATTACACAGTGGTGTTTGGGTCAATAATGGAGCTCAACAATTTCCATTATCTAGTACTTCTCCCATAGTTGCTGAGGTTCCAATGAACAAATAGTGTTACTGTGGCCTGCAGCTCAGCACAGTACTGTGCCATTGTCTGGGGCCTCTGGGCCCCATGTGTAATAGGTAATTCCATCCAGAAAATCAATGTGTCTACTGAAGACAAGTATATAATAAAGTATGCACATTCTTTGCCAATTGTTTTCCTAGGACACTGCCAGCTTTGTACGATATTGGCATAGAGTCCCACACTCTTCTTTTCTCATCTTCAGACATGGGTATAGTTTGGGGTTAAAAAGTTTTGAGGCAAGAAAAGGCTCTGGTCATTAACTGAATACTCGAACATCCTCATGGACAAGGGAATGGAGAGGTTGGAAGAGAAAAACAAGACAGACAGCAGACAGCTACCCAGACCTTAGGAAACCCAATGGGGTGAAGAGCTCAGCTTGGGTGTGGTAGTCAAAGGAACACCTTTACCAGAGGTGCTCAGGATTAGTGAACAGAAACCAAAGGCCTAATTAGCATAAACTCTGGGACACCTTGTGTGCTTGATGGAAAAGGAATCAGGAGCCTGAAAAGGTGAATGGGGGTTCTGAGAGTTGGGGGATCCCTACTGCTTCCTAGAGGACAGGCATGGCATGAGCTTAAATGATTGACATACACAGAAAAGCTCTAAATTGTAACCCCTGTTACTAAGAAGAGAAGCTGGAATATTCAGCCATTAACTATTATCCAGAGAACGGACACAATTTCCAGGGCCCCTCTGGCTACTGGTTTCAGGGTTGCTTTCCAGTATGGGTCACTAAATCTTCCCATGGCTGTAGGTTTGTTAGCATCTTTACTATGTGACTATCTAAACCAATAGCACTTAGAAGGCAAGTTACAATTCTTAACAAAATTTGCTGTTTTCTTTAACCAAAATTTGGAATTTTTAGTGGTTGTGTAAGTAGCCTTGATCCAAATCGGTCATATCTGAACATCTTCAGTATCAAGGTAGAAGAAATGGACCAGGAAATAAGATGTATAGGTCTACAGATGGGACAAAAGGGTGGCCATTGTCTATGGGATACAGGAATTGGTCCTCTGCTTCCTGCCATGGTGTGAGCCATAGTTTGCAGAACAACATACAGTACCCAAGTGCAGAATTTTCCAAAGATCCATTGGACACAGATCAAAAGTCAAATCCCCGGTCTCTGAAACTGGGTAAGAAGTCAGAGTTGAGTGAAGACAACCATGAGTTAGTGCTGAGTCTGGGACCTACGGCACATGGAAGGCCAGGAAGGTTCTGGAAGCTGAGGAACTCAGCTGTAAAGATCACAAAGTCTCTGAAAGAAGCTGCCAGGACCTCTGCCACAGTCAAGTCTTTGATAAAGCCCAATGTAGCCAGCTCTTATCTCACACAGAGGAGGGTGAGCCTCCCAGAGATGCCGTACAGGGCTGGCAATATTTAACCAATGAGATTCTGAAGCAGCGGGGCGATGCAGGCTTTATTTCCAAGGAACAGCAGCTCATTGTAAAAGCTGGCCTTGAAAGACCCGTTTGCCAAGGGCATGTCCAGACCTCTGTGGCTGAGGCTGTTTACTTCCATTTTCCTTTTCAGCCAGTGCTCAGATAAGCTCAAGGTCAGAGCTTTAAAATTAATCAAACGATAATATCACGGAGGGTCCAAGTGAAGCCCTCGCTCTAGTAATTAACTTAGGAGATGACTTCTAATGCTGGGAAAATTCCATGAGGATGTTCGAGTATTCAGATAATGAAAAGATCTTCATTATTGTCTTAAGTAGATGGGAAAAGTCACACGGAAACCCCTGTCTAGCTCTGCAACGCAAATACCCGTTTTCCACTGAGCTTAGCTAGAAATCGTTTTCATGGGCTTTTACTAACTATTGACAACTCTGAGCAATTGACGGTCACATGGTAATAAGGCCACTCACATACTTCCAAGTTCTCGAGGTTTCCTTACTTACTGGCAACTCTGACCCAATTTGAAATACCCCTCTTTAAGTAGCACTTTTGCCGTTCTATTTTATCACAGCCACAGAAAAATGGCCAAGTGCTTCTTACACTGGTTTTCCTATTCATAGCCCCCTTTGCCTGATAAATTTTGACTTTGTCTATAGGTTCCTAAAATATGTACCTGAATTAAACATTTGCTGGTAACAAATCATGAAGATTTTTGAAATGCAATCCCTTGGTATACATATTAGTTATTAATTATGAAAGTAATATTTGCATAAAACGAGTTAGATTTGCTTGTTTATTTTTACATAAAGTACTAAACTACAGCTGATTTTCTTTTTACTGCATCTCCGTTTCTTCAGATATTTTGAATTTATAATTGTGCATTTCTAGACCATCGCTTTTCATAAATGTGCAGCACAAAATGCAAGGCATATGTTTGGGGCCATTTCAGAAATTATATCTTAACGTAGCATATAAAACTCCAGTAAACAATTCAAATAGCAGTTTGTCAATATTCTATCACAATATAGGCCAAAGATATTCTGATATGGGATGATGAAGGTCGCTTGTAAGAAAGAATTAAAAGAGTTTGTTTTCCATAATGAAACCATTAGGTCTCTATAAGATCGGTAAATTTCATATGTATAGCATGATCACTATGACTTATGACATCTGATAGTCTCGAATCCATGTGACAGTGTTTTGGGCACCATTCGAGGGCGTTCATGGCATGAGGGGCACCATGTACAGCGCAAAGGTCTCATGGTGTGTTTTTGGCTCCTAGGCCGGAGTTGAGCTGTCCAACGTGACATGGTAAGAGCTGACAAAACGACTCAAGCTCACAGCACATTTGATTTCGAATAAAAATTTTGATTGTATGTTCAGAAACCTTTTATTTCAGTATTTTCTCTAACACCTACATTCAAATCTAGGGTGCTCCTCAGAGTTTAAGAAGCTAGACTCTAACAGTGAATCAGGAAACAGAGAGGAGATGCAGCTCTAAGATACACCTCATCACCTGAAATACCCAAGGCTCACCTCTTCACCAAAGACCCCATTTCAGATTGAACAGAACTATGCCGTCAGGGTGATAGAGGCTTGCTTCCAAGGGTTTGGGTCTGGGAGTCATTGCCATACCAGCAGCACAAACAAAGTCACAAAATGACAGAAGCTGAGAAAAATGACAGAATGACAGAAACCAAGAGAGGAGTCAGGAATAGAAATACTAGGATTTTTTTTTCCCACGGGAATAACAGTGCTAAAACTCTATTGGGCCAATAAACAGCCATGTAAAAACCGAAAACAAGACAGAGCAGGTCCAGATGGGTCACATGTGTTCTTAGACATCATTATTCTACAGAGGACAGTTGAGAATGTAATGACAAAAGCAGGAAGTAGGGTTGTAAGAAATTTAAGTAGGGGAGTAGCCTCAGGACTCCATCTTGTCCTAGCTCTGTCTCTTTCTTTTCCCTCTTTCTCGTGTGCCGAGAAGTAATGGTCAGCCTTTGTCTCAACATGACATCCAGTGTTTCTTTTGCATTAAAGATGTTCTCATCCAACTACGCCAGGCATACCCCATCTGATCAGAATCATAGCAAAGGGAAAACAAAGTATGAGGTAATTTTGAAGACATATCAATATTCTGCATGGAAGAAACAGTCGCCAAATGCCGGCTGTCACATGATATGGGCGTAACCATGGCAAATGGACCTCTTCCTGGGAGGCCTCTGCTACCTTTGAAAACCTATGTTCTCAGGAACAGGAAGAATCCTTTCATCATTTTATTTTGTGGCTTCATCACAAGTTAACAGTCACTGGGCCTTCTCTTTGGATTATCCCTGGATAAAACACTTGCTAACACTTCTCAATAGTATCCAGCCCTATGGTCTCCAACAACTGTAGCTTCCGGAAGTTTCCACAAGAAAAGAGCTTACAATGCTCTTTCCCGGAAGTAGAAATCTAGATCTGGCACAGGAAAAACAACATGTGTGTGTGTGTGTGTGTGTGTGTGTGTGTGTGTGTGTAGGAAGCCGGTACACTGTGTGAGCTTCATTAAAATACCTCGGAGTTATGATGTCATCTCACACAGAAACACAGCACGATAACCACATGTGTTGCTAAGCCAGGGACGACTGTTTGGGAAAGAGGAAACAGCCCCCTCTCTACTACTTAATTTCTATCAACTTGCAGAAAGAATAAAGGGCTGCACAGCTACCGGGAAAGATCGATACTGAAAGAGATAAGGACTAACAATTTGTATTTTGATTTTTCGGTTGTTATTCAAAGACCAAAGTCTTTCCTACTTGAGGCAATTCTCAATCAATATTGATCATGCAAAATATGAAAGATGACAACCACCTGCCTTAGGCAGATCTAAAGCAAAGAGAGGCAGAGAAGGAGAAAGCAGACTACAAAAAGAAAATAACAAAAACACCTTCTCCATAAAGATAGACAGCATCTACATCCCATTTTGAATAACACACTGAGAAAATTACTAATTCATAGCTAAATAACTTCATATTATTCTGTTGTTAGGAGACCAGGCATACGTTATTAAAATTATCCAGGAAACATGTTTAAAAAATCAAACATTAAAGTAAAAGAAGTAAGGTCCCCATATTTAATCGAACAGGACAATTAGCTTTTCATATAGTATTTTATGTGGTTTGGCTTATAGTACACTGTTTTCAGTAGCAGAGTGTTCTAATTGGGCCTAACACAAGCTAACTTTGGTCACTGAATATAGGGCATTGAGCATTACTGTGGGGCAAAAAGTAAAAGCAAAAGCCAAGGTGCACTTTTTTTTACCTCTTTGCGGAAAAGATATTAACCTTGTTATAAGAATACATGCGTGGCTGGGTGTGGCGGTGCATGCCTTTAATCCCAGCAGTCCACAGAGAGACACTACAGATCTCAGCGAAGCAAGCTTGGTATACTCAGTGAATTCTAGGACAGCCAGAGTTATACAGAGAATGCTGACTCCAAAAAGAAAAGCAAAAATACGCACAATGGTCTTCTCATAATAGGCTATCTGCTAGCCATGCCTGCCAAATTCATCTTCACTTGTATTGTTTAGGAGTGAATTATCCTTGTCCACTGTCTGGTTTTCATTACCTAATTCAGCACATCGAAAGTATCTATTTATTTGATATAGTATTCTAATATCATGGTGAAATAGACTGACAGATGTGGAAAATATGTAGGAACTCTACCTCACAGTTCCCCTTGTGTCTAGTCACTGTTCCCCAGTTCTTTTCCTGTGATTACAGGTAGTTACCTGACTCTTACTTCACAAATTTGCCAGCTATTATTAAACATGGATAAAAATACAAGTTTCTTAAGATGACTATCAGTCATATATCAACCCTGTTCACATAAGCACCCATGTAACTTTATGGGATAGCATAACTTCTAGCCATTTCTGGACCCCTTATTGTGACTACCCGGAAAATATCGATGTTGTGCCGTTATTAACACACACTTAGGGTTGTATGAGCAAAAAGAAAAAGGATACAGGGTGGGAGAGAATTGTGAGTGATGCTACGTGCTTGGGTACCACCTAGAAATGCTTTATGGTGAGCCACAAAGAGGCAGTCCACGAGGACTCTTGACTCAGACCACACATTGGGAGAAAAAGAGATACTTGTTGGCCCACTGGTCATCCGCTCAAGACCACCTTACAAGCAATTCATCCATGCCTTATATGCTCCATGCCCCTGTGCTGGGGTGTTTCATCCTTGGTCAAGACACAGTAGGAAGAGCCAGAGATTCTGGCTAACACCAGATAACTGAGAAATGTCATTTTTCCCCCAGGCCACAGCTGAGGTAGAGCAAACAGCTGATTAAGAAGAAAGGGAGTGGAGAGGACCTGAGGACACCTTACAGTATATCTAGTGAGCTACCCTTGGCTATGCTGCTGTGAGCCCTGTAACCATCCCAGCCTGCAGTCTTGCTCCCATCATGATCTAACACAACGCCTTGGTTCATTGTCAGATGCTGACACAGACTCTCAGCCACCACATCTTCCTTCCCTGACTTACTTGCTGAATACTATTATTCTTTTGATATGTTTTGTCTACAAGTAGAGACTTTCTGGCTTTAAAAGCAGTTGTGACAGGTGTTATGACCATAATTTCTCAATATATATTTATTTTTGAAAGAAAGATTAGCTTATTGTAAATTGTGTTATGTCCATAAATTCTCAGTGTAAGTTTATTTTAAAAGAAAGATTAGCTTATAATAAACCTCTTGAGAAATGTTAATTTTTTTGGTTTTAAATGCTCTGTTCCATTTAAATGGTGGGGCTCAGTTCTCTTCCTCTCTCTTCTCAAATCTCTGACTGAAGTTAACCAATAATTAGCCTCGCTTCCTGTTTCTAAAGATCCTAGATGTTGCTTTGTTTCAAATTTCATTTACCTTTATGTTTTCTTTTTTTTTAAAAAAAAATAACAATTTTATTTATCCTTTGAGAATTTCCTACATGGGTACAATACATTTTTTATTTTTTTAGATTTTAGATTTATTTATTTATTATATATACAGTGTTCTGGCATGGAGGGCACCAGATCTCATAACAGATGGTTGTGAGCCATCATGTGGTTGCTGGGAATTGAACTCAGAACTTCTCTGGAAGAGCAGCTTGTGCTTTTAACTTCTGAGCCATCTCTCCAGCCCCCTTTATGTTTTCTTTATTCTTGGGGGTGATCATATTATTTTTGAATCACATTTTAGCTTTCCTTGAAATTTTTAGATGTTTCATAGACTCAGCCAGCTGCCGAATATTAAAAAAACCTTCTAAACTGTTTTTCACATTGGTAAGAATTTTATCTCTAAATACCTCTATAATTCTTTACCCTTAGAATTGGAAAATCTGTTCATTTACTTGCAAAAAATATCTGTATAACTGAGATGTGGTATGTATTGATATATGGAGACTCAATCCTTATTTTATCTCAGGGAAACTTTCGTTAATGATGACTTTAGGGATATTTATTGGCTCCCCATGTGGACATAATGTACAGTCCAGAGAAATCTAAGCTGTTATCTTTTCAGCCTGAAAGGAGTGAGTAGTTCTGCAGCTACACAGCAAACAAATGTAAAAGAATAAATAGCAAGTAGTAGGCAGGAAAATAGGCAAGCGGACAGTTCTCGCTCTGGATATTGATTTGAATGAGAATGTCTCTTGCATGGTTTCTGGTAAACAGCACTGTTTGGGGAGACTTAAGAGAAGTGACCTTGCTAGAGGATATATGTCACTAGAGGCCCGCTTTGAGAATTTAAAGCAGTGGGTTTTCAACTTTCCTAATGCCATATCCCTTTAATACAGTGATACAGCTTGTGGTGATTCTCAACCATAAAATTATTTTTGTTGCTACTTCATAACTGTAAGTTTGCTGCTGTTATGAATCCTAAGGTAAATATTTCTGGAGATAGAGGTTTGCCAAAGGGGTTTAAAGACTCATCCATCCCATTTCTAGTTTGTTGTCTCTATCTCGTGCTTGTGATTCTAGATGTGAGCCATCAGATTCTGCCTCAGTAGTCATGACTGCCACCTGTTGCCTCTGTTCCGCCATCATGACTCTAATCCTGTGGAACTTTAAGCCCAAATAATTGTTCTATAAGTCATGGTGTTTCAGCGCAACAACAGGTATATAACTCATACAATCATCAAATCAGGCATAAAAAATGTTCATCAGAAGTCAAGTAGGGAAGAGCCATGAAGGCATTCAGCTATAAGTTCAATAGAGTGAGTCTCAGGCAGGGCACAGCGTCCCCTTGGGTTGTAACAGTAAGGGACAAACAGCAGTAAGGGACACATAATAGATACCTCTGTGGGAAATGATTGACCTTTTAAGTGCACTCAAGGGTACAAGTTTTTTCTCTGCAGCCGGTCTCTCCTCCATGTCGGAGTTATGAGGGAAGACCGCCCATCCTCAGATAAGGTCTCTTAGAGGACAATTAAAGACAAACATGCTTAGGTGTGAAATGAGGGTAGGGCGATTCCAACTCCAGAGCCAGCTTCTCAGGCTGTGCAAACAGCACACGACAATTAGGCCACGTCATAGACGTGTGTCTGCGTCAGACACACCGATTGCTCTAATGCTGCCTTGTCTGTGTGCCCTTCCCATCTAGAATCTGTGCTGTTTCTCACTGTGTAAATTCACTCTGGCCATCTTCACCTTTGTTTCTGTTGTCATGGCGTTAGGATATAACCCTTCACCTCCTCAGGACAGACCTTCTACTGTTCCCTTCTCTCTGTGAGCTTTTTCCTTCTCCTCCCTTATGCGTTATCATTCTAGTCATGATTTTTCCTCTCTTGCCCTGCCTTGCATATTTAGCAAAGTAAATTTGCAGCCAATGGGCTTTTGATCCTACGGTGGAGGATTCTGTTAAGTCTATTTCCCCATAGCCTGAAGAACTCAGGCTTTCTCCACTAAAGGTCCCGAGCCAGGTCTTTTTTCTAACTTTTTAATGAGTATTTCATTCTAAGCTAAAAATCCACAGCTGGAGAAAGCAGGATTTTCCTGCTAGTACTCAACACAAGAATGCAATCAGTTCAAACAGCTAGAAGCATTTAAACCTGTGCAGGCTTCCTCTTCATGCGCATCTATCACTTGCTCTGAGTTTTCTAAGGGGATTTTGCAAGTTCATAATGTTAAAAACGTTTGAAAATGTTTATGTATTTTCTTAATTTTCTTTATTGGAGGCTTTTAAATAAATGTTTGTGAATAATCCATTATTGGAGTATAATTTGCATGCCAGAAAATTGACTCTGATTTTTACACTATTCTGAGTTGTACAACAGTCACTATAATCTAAAATTCTATGCAATTTAACTTCAGAATAATTTGAATACACCGGAAACGAGGTCAGATAAAAATGAAACTTCCACAGTTGGTCTTAGAAGGAAAGGAGAAATTCTGAGAC
The DNA here is from genome assembly GCA_001685075.1 of Bramus lutescens. Taxonomy (NCBI): domain Eukaryota; kingdom Metazoa; phylum Chordata; class Mammalia; order Rodentia; family Cricetidae; genus Bramus; species Bramus lutescens. The sequence goes on from LOEQ01001032.1 coordinate 256,242, forward strand.
TGGCAGCAGGGCTAACAGAGGAATGCGGAATAAGAGGATCCCTAGGCCAAGGCAAAGCTAAGAGCCAGGCCCCCATGAGACAAAGGAGACAAGGGAGGTCTGCAAAGAGCCTTTAAATAGTAGACCGGATGTCATGGTGTCTGCTCTTCTCTAACCAAGGGAGGAGGGAAATTCCAGGCTGCAATGCTCAACAGGACTTGGAGATAGTCTTTCTGTGAACCTGGAAGTCTATCCACTTAAGACTTAACCACTTAGAGGATTCCTGTCGTAAGCGTTCTAAAGGATTCACCATCAGAAATGTACCCCAGTTCTACTCAGACAACCTTCAAAGAAGTGACTTGCACTAAAATTAAATTGTATTGTGAATTAAAATTTTGAAAATACATTGGCATGCTGTAAGAGTGAACTGGCCTACCTAGAGGTTAATGGAACATGTTTGTGACTCATAGAAGCTCCAAAGCTGAAGTTGGGAAGCTGATCTAAACAGGCCTTTAGCTTTCAGCAGAGTGTTCCATGCACCTGCCTGAGTTGCGCATGAGATCTAGAGCAGGACTCTCTGCATGACCTCATCATTCCACTGAGAACTCCAATGGAGAGAAGCAAGTTGCCGAGTGAGCAATGAAGACCCACTAAGGATGTACATGGTACCTTCCCTTACCAAGAGGATGGGAGATTGCAGGTAGTACAGCTTATTTACACATAAGTACTCGGCATTTAAGTAGGCAAGAGATTAAAACAAAAGCAAAACATTAGGTCAGTAGAACAAAAAAAGACATTGTGGTGTGACTCGTTTTCTACAAAGAAGTAAACCTGGGGAAAGAGTCAGTAAACCCAGGCTCTTTTGAAGCCCACAAGCCTAAGCTAACACTAACACGCAAACCCCCTTGAGATATTGTGGGTTTGGGCCCAGCCAATTTAACAAGGAAATGCCACAATACAGCAAGTCACAGGCTTGTGGTTCACCAATAATTGTCAAAGTTTTGTTATATTTTAGTCCACTAAGGGTACAACAGCAGTTCACAAGCTTAATTAAAATCCTTTACACGATGCTGTCGATCATATGAACCGTGAGGACGAAGTCACAGGTAGACACGTTCACAGCAGGACTGCCACCAATCATCTATCTGTGCGTGTCAAGCCAAAAAGCAATTGAGTGAGTTATATGACATGGGATTGTAGAGTGGGGTTGGGGAGCCAAGCCAGGAGGTCATTCAAATTAGACTTCTGTGTGAAAGCTTCTAGAAGGAGCGCCAACTTTTAAAAAGCATTTAATAACCAAACGATGCTGGCTACTGTTTCATGTCAGACCACCAACTTCCTTATGGTGGACTGTTTTCACATGTGTTCAAACACGTGAGTTATAATAAAGATTCTCAGATATACTGCTGTGGGCATAGAGTTCTCTGTGCCACGTGAATTCATAAGTTGAGGGTCTCAACCCTAAAATGATGTATCAGGAAGCAGAGCTTTCCATAATACATTTTTAATCAATACATAAGGCTCAAATTTTCATAATCCAACTGTTGCCCTTACAGAAAGATGCATCCTATCCTCTGGGAAGCTGAGGCAGGAGAGTCAGAAGCTTGAAGTCAGTTTAGGCTATGCAGTGAGTTTGCAGCTTGACAGGCTATATAAGACTATTTTTCAAAAAATTCAGATAAAGAGACACAACCCAGCAATCTCTCTCTACTTCTAAGTATGACACGGACAGGTTACCACATCCGAACCAGGAGAGAGCCCGCTCTAGCCAACAAGCAGAAACGACAGAGGCACTCATCATGATGACTATGAGAATTCCTTCAAGTCATCTGCAGAGCTCATTGCTGATCATAGTGAGCTTGAGGAAAGAAAACAGGTCAGAACCGCCTCCTTTGGTGGGAACAGGACAGTAGCCTGTGAGCTCGGGTGTGGTCTAGCTCAGTTCCATCCCTGAACATCCCTTACCATGGGTCCAAATGAGGACCTTAGCTGTCTCTAGAAGTCCAAGAAGAAAAAAAAAAGCATCTATGCCACATTAATTTGAACCTTTACAATGAAAAACCAGGAACACCCTTGGGAAGATCCAGTCCACTTACTTCACAAATCTACCATGGGTCAGGCAGCCTTCTGGTTTTTAAGGACAAACAAAGCCATAAAGAGCCACAATACCATAGTGGCAAGGAATTTCTTTTATTCTATTCAAACAAACAGCAAGAAGAAAGCAGCTCTCCTCCTGACTTCCCGAGAGGACTAAATACCTGCTCACCCCCATTCTGCAAGCTGCTGCTCCTAGCAGTTATAGCACATGACTTTCTCTTCAGGATTGCTCTGCAACTCCCCAGGTTCCCCCCGACAGGTCTATACTCATCCACATCCAATCACATCATCTTTCCTTGCATTACTGATAACTCAGCAGGACTGGCAACCAATCCTCCATCTCCCAGTGTTCCCAGTTTTTCTCTATAGTGTGCAGCATCTAATGCCTCCAGCACTGGGGGACACTGTCCAGCCACGAAACAGGAGCCTCCCAGACATATCCATCACCACATCCCTCTACTGGCACCCATGTTATTGGCTCTTTATCACTTTTGTTGGTGATGGATTTTACACACTATTTGGTTTATTACAGACATGTCCCTTTAAGAATGTGAGCCCTTGGAGAGCAGTCTGGTACCTGTCTGTTCACGTGCACCCCCAGGGTGCCAAATGAATTCAATGGCAATGGGGAACAGCAAGACTTTGCAATTTTGTGAATACAATAAACTGAGCAATTAAAACAGTTCTAAATTGAGAAATCCTACGAAGGAATGAATGATACGGTATTCATAACCACATAAAAATGTAACCACGTTTTCTGAGGAAGTGCCAAGTATCCACCACACTATACAAAGAATGGGAGGAACCCATTCCACAGTGAAATTACTGTGTCTGGGGCTATGAAGGTGGGGCTGAGTCAGTCCCCAAGGGTGGCCAATGCACTGTCAGAGTCCTGCAGCGAGGGAGAGCATGCGTCCATTCCTCAGTGATTTCGAACTCTGAAGAAGTCTAGTTGTTATATACTGTTTGACAGCGGCTCCATCGTCTAGCCTACATGGGGAAACACTGTGCTGTACATGCTTCTTTCTTTAGATGTTTCCATGGACCTTTATCAGGAACAGCTTGCTATGAGCACTGCTGTGCACCAATCAGAACTCAGCATGAAAATCTCCGGGAAAATTTCACCCGGCAGTATCTTCTAACAAACCCGTCTATTGTTTTAACTAGCCAAATGTAGATGTCATGCCAAGAACCATTGGAGAGCAAGAATAGCTAAGAAAGGAGGCATTGTCTCTCTAGTTAAAATTCTAATGCAAGACAGAAAGAGTGAAATTAAGATTTCCAAGAGGAGGCCTGTAGGTTGACAAGAGCAAGCATACATTGTGGGTTTAGCTTGTTGAGACAGAGTACAGACACACGGCCCTGCTTCAAGGTGAGTGTTGGCGTTGAAGACATGGAATGACGAGATGGCAGAAACCCATCTAAAGGAAGGCAGCGCTCCTACCTGTGGCCAGATAGATGATGTGGACGAGTGTGTCCCTGCCCTGCACCACGTCGACGGC
>LOEQ01001032.1:268557-295913 GCA_001685075.1 Bramus lutescens
AGAGAGAGAGAGAGAGAGAGAGAGAGAGAGAGATTCAACTACAGCTACATACACGTTGGTGGTGAAGATGCCATAGATCAGGTCCAGCTCTGGCAGGAAGAAGGTGCCCTGCAGCTCATTGTAGTAGAACGGCACCTCACCCGGCCGGGAGCAGTTGAGGCGAGCCTTCATGAAGGTGGTCCAGGTGTCCTCCAGGAGGAATCGCCCTCCGATATCATTCTTGCAGACCCGGGCAGCCCTGGAGAACACGGTCTTCCCACAGTCATGCTCCACAGCGTTTTCTCGGAAGAAGAAGTAGGTGAAGTTGCCAATGTCGTAGGAAGACACGAAGTTTGGTTCTGGAAAGGAGAGGAGAGAAGAAAACAGTAAATATAGACCTTTCCTGTTTTGAAAAGTCTGGTCTGATAATGTTTTCTTCAAAGGAAAGATGGTTCTGTTTGACAAAAGCTAATCTTTACAATAAATAAGAGGAAAACATGAGATTCCACAAGAAGTTTACTGATAAATGCTGCAAGGAAATGCATGGTTGTGCATGTGAGATAATAAAAGATCAACAGTGTGACTCTATCCTCAATCACCCTGCTAAATTTACACTCAAGTCCACAAGGCAATAGTACCGTGAAAAGCTCACACATTTAGGAATATATGTGTGTACATATGCACAGGCAACAACACTAACGACTAAAAAGGCTATGGTTTTGAAAGAGAGCAAGGAAGGGTAAATGGGAGAGTTTGCTGGAAGGAAAGGGAAGGGGAAACGGTCCAATTGCATGATGATCTCAAAGAAAGGAAACAAAACATTTGAAAAATGAGACAAAATAAGTGAGAACATAGGCTCATAGATTGGTAAGTGTTCTAGTGTTTGACAATGCTAAGCTTCAGAAAGAGGAAGTTATCTTTCTGAGAAAGGACTGAATGCATTGGGGAATAGTGAGCTCTAATAGTGTATAACAATGAAACGCATGCACACTTGCATGCTACTGGACATAATTAATATGCTTTCACCAAGGTCCTAAAAATGATACCTTTAATGGCAAAAACTGAATCAAAAACTCATACTGCAAAGTTGATACCCTGAATTAGCTTTCACATCCGATGTTACTATGGTGACCCTGCAACTGTGACAATCAAGCCTTGTTTTCTGATTTCTAGGTCACCAAGGGAATCGACAGAGAGGAAATGAGTGTTGAAACAGAGTCTGGAAGCGCTATGGTCTCACAATCAGCTGAAATATAGGAAACGCTAAAACGAAGGTGAAGCCTTTATTTAACCGTCAAGCTTATTGGGACTTGGGGGATTAGAATTCTACACAAAGTGTTTAAAGTATCGTTGTCTTAATTTGAAGCTGAGCCTAATGACAGAGCTATTAGGGTTTTCACACACTTACATGCCCTAGTTTTTTTCTTGAAGAACTCCAGTAACCAGTTCTACCTCTCATTCTTTCATTTAGTTTCAAGGCAACTTACTCCATCAAGTAGACATCAGAATTTTATGGTTTAATTAGGATAACTATGGCAATAACCATTAATGTTCAGAATTACTAGAAAGACACAACAGCTATATATACAAGGATTCCCTTTCCTGGACAGTTGCTTCGCGGTGGAGCAATTCACCTGGCCTTGTGCTTGACGATATCTGATTGATTGCTTCAGTTTGCCTTCTATTGACAGGATGGCTGAGAACAGCCCTGCCAGCAAGATAAGCCCTTGATGTTAATAGGACACAAAACAGCTCATCTAGGAGCTGGGACAGTCAGGACATAACATCAATGCTGACCCTACTTTTAGCATGCCCAGCAAAACTGTCACCAATTTCCAATCATCTCTTTCTCTCATCAAAAAAGTCTTAATATGACCACATTTTTAAAATAAATATAACAACATACCTATTCTGCTTTTCTCTTCAGCTCTTTCTAGTGATCTTATGCTAATTATGTAAAACAAATGATGCATAGAAAACCTTGACAAGAAATGATTTTAATTTCTATGCCACCACGTATTTGTTTTCTAGGTCACTGCTGCTTTTTAACCTGAAAGAGATACATGAGAAATAAACAAACTGAGCTGCGCTGAAGCACATGACGTGCATGAGAGATGTGTGCACAGTTAGTGCACACGTTAGGATCCTGGAGAGATACTCATGAAGTCAAGAGTCTGCACACAACACAAATAAAATAATGAGGGATTTTTACGTGATGGCAACTAAGAATCTCGAGTAGAGAATTATTGCAGAAACTGACACCCAAATGAAAGACAGGGAGAATCCCTACCATCTCTGTCACTACTTCCATGACTACCACCACCTCTACCACTACCATGATCACCACTGCTGCCACCGCTACCACCACCACCACCATCAATAAAAACAGTGAACACTGTGTGAACTGGGGGAGATACGGAAGGAGATATTATGGTCTAGTCATTAAAAGTGCACTCTGCTCTTCCAGAGGATCCAAGTTCGACTTCCAGGAGACACACCAGGAAGCTCACAACTGTGGAAGTCCAGGGGACTCATTACCCTCTTCTGGACTCCATTACCAATGCGCTCACATGTGTGCATCCGCACACATTTGTACATAATTAAAAATAAAATGAAAAAAATTAAAAGTAAAATGAATGTTAACAAAAGAACTTGACAAAATGCAGACAGCACCAGAGCAGGTGTTCTGCCTATGGCTAATGTTAAGAGTACTCAACTGGAAAGAGAGAGGTAGAACTCACCAAGATTTATCAAATCCCCTGCCAGATAGCACCTTCTGCCATTCATACGGGTTGGATGTGTGAAAGCATGTGCTATATATCTCTAGTCCAGAAGAACTATTGAGTAGGAGAACAAGTACAAAGTTTCTAATAAAAATAGCTGCACTCCAAGGAACTAGTCCTTGAGCTAAGCTGTCTCTGTGCCACTGGACCCACAAGGACGTTACACCACAGAGATGGCTGATGTGTTAAGATGCTGTTTCATAGTGAAGGATGCTAAAATGTTTAACAACTCAGCCAAGATCAGAAAGCAGCATCGAGGCTTGGGAGAGAACTGAGGAAGCCTGGAATCTCAGGATGGCAAAACTTAGAGCCTGCACGCTCATTGGCAGTTAAAAAAAAAAAAGTGAAAAAGAAACACTGGGAAAAAGCAAAACATACTATTCTTTCAGTTCTTCAAAACTGGATTGGGGGCCGAGGAGGTAGCTCATTGGGTAAGAATGATTGCTATACAAGGAAGACCTGAGTTCAAATCCTAAGCACCCAAGAAACTGCCAGATGTGGCTGTGTGTGCATTTGAGAGAAGAGGCAAGTGGGTCCCAGGAGCTTGCTGGCCAGCCTGCCTAGATAAAATGTCGAGTTGCAGGTGCAGTAATAGACCCTGTTTCAAATACTAAGGTGGAGGGCACAGAAGTGAGACATAACAAGTTATTTCCAAGGCCTCCACATGCTCAAACACAAACCTGTGTGCTTCTGTAGATGTGTGCACATACACGGTACACATAGTGTATAAACACACACATACATGCACAAACACTATAATATGATTAGATTTCTGGTCAGTGTTCTTTTATGAAGAGCCATAACCTTCTATGACAGTGCTAAGTTGATTTACTTGGGCACAAGCAAGGATGGCTTAGAATGGTCTAGAAGAGATGGTTAAGTGGCTGGAGGAAACAGCTCACAGGAACATTATGGATGAAAAAGGAAGAGGAACAGTGTGAAGAAGAGGCCAGCTGTTCAAGGGCTTCATGAATGAGAACATCACTGGGAGCGGGTGAGCAGTCCCAGAACTGCAGGTTTAAAGGGACATCTATGCCTGGCCATTAGGTGCTCTTCTAGCACACGGTCCACTCTATCTCGTGTTATTTTCCCACGGGAAAGGTAAGCATATCGGAGGAGCTTCCTTCCTCCACAGAAGGCCTCCCTTAGCATTTGCAAGCCTGAATGGCAGTGATGCGTCGATAGAAAGGCTCAGACGCACCTTTCTTTCTTACTCGAGAAAACAGAACCTGGGTTGAGGCTGAAGGATCTGGTGCTCTCGAGTTTCCCGCACTGCAGGTCGTCTGGCATGAGAACCGAGTCCATTTGGAAATACAGCCTGCTGCCTTACAGTGAACCTTGGGATGATGATGGGTCTCTGACTGCGTGACCAGCTGCTACATTAGGAAGCTCCATTTCTTGGAGAAAAGGTCTTTTGAAATTCATCTAGCATCCTTTTCCTTTCCCAGACGCTACAGACACACCAAAATACAGATCAAACAGGCAGCCAAGTATCTTTTGTGTTTATAGATGCAGATCTGAAGAAGAGGACTCCAGTGTCGTCAGACAGAATCACAAGATGCACACTGTCTCCTAGTATTTGACCCTTGTCTCTTGTTAAAATGCAATCCACAGCAAACTAGTATGTATCATTCTTGAAGGAATTGAACAAGCCATAAATCAGGCATTGATATCTTCTTTATGATGGATATTAGGAAGAACAAGCTGAGATATCATTTATATGTCATTACTATCAGAGCTACAGATGAACAGAAGCTTTTCTGCTGACTCATTCGGAATAGAAAGAACCATGGTTCTAACTGAGCACGTCTATAAATATGTGGATGGAGAAGCTGACTTTTCTCATATTTTTAAAACATTGAACTACAGATTATAGAATATTATGCAGCATATGTCAGACAAATGAAGAAGGTTAGCCATCACGACATCAGGATAGTGCTGCATCTCACAGAATGATGACTGTACCCAGAGGAGACTCTCGATATGAGCACCTGTGAGTGACGAGAATACAGAGCAACAAGCATAAGAGATGAGTCTGGCCGTGTAAAATCCCAGAGTGGGCACCTGAAGGAAGTCTCCTAATCTATACTTCCTGCTCGAACGCCCAAAGCACTCACAGGGGAATGTAGTATTCTCAAATGGCATGATGGGGGATTGCTGCACCGGAATCAATGAGAATAGATGGGAAAGGCATGAAAGAACTCTAATGTTTCAAGTTTATGAAATTATTATCACAGGACTCAAAATCCATGAAAACAATCCCTTGTAAACAGAATAACACTTAGCAGAGTGCTTGCTAAAAGCAGAGTTGGCCTAACTGGGGACGGAGCCCCTGTAGCCTGCAGCACTGCTCTGGACTGAACCGTTGGCCTGTGACGCGTTCTGTCGTCCTGCGTGCCTACTTAGAGCACTGAAGACGTACTCTGCAAGACTGGGATGAAGGGGACTGGCACTTAGTAAGATCACAGCAAATGGTAGCGAGTACTAGCGCACTTTTCTTTATCCCTGCTGTTCCTTTTTGACTAGTTTGTTTTGGGCAGAACTTCAAACAATACTAATAATGAATGACCAAACACATCCCACATGTATCGAGCTTAAAGACAACCAGGATTTGCGAAGCATAGATGCAGTTTGGCTGAGTTTTACCAATGGGGGCCTTTTTACAATTAGGAAAATGGATTAATGAAAATACTCTTTACATATGACAAGCAACAAATCATTCTAATTTGGAAGTTCAGTCATTATAAAGCTATTTCCATACCATTTTACAACTTTCAGGTATCCCCTCCCCTATTTTTGTCTTTGTTACCTTTGTCACAAGTAACACAGAATCTCCTGTAAAAACTTCCAAAATTAAGCTTAATTTCATTTAGGTGTTTAGACCACCCGATTTCATGTAGGTACTTATGTAACTCAACTAAGGCTAAATTAACGGTTCCTTAACCCATAATTAGTAACCACAGCTTTCCCTGAGATTTCAGCTAAATCATAGCTAGATCCTCCATAGATGACACACGTCTGCATGTATGTGTACATGTAGCCTTATGTGTATCACATACATGCAGTACTGAGGTATAGGTATACACAGCTCAATACTTCCATCTACTGGCTGTATGAGCTTTTATTCAATTTATTTAACCATTATTTTATCTGATTTAAAATGGCATAATGATACCCCACGTGAAGTATCATTGTGAGATTCAAAGAGATGTCTGCCAACGGCTAAGCACTTGGTTTGCAATAATCAAAATACAGGACAGAAATTACAACTGTCATTATATAAACTTAATAGGCACACACATCAGTAAACAGATCATTGCTATTTACTTGACAGCCTGACTCATTAAGTATCCATTCTGATTATGAAATTAGGGCCCCACTGCTTCCAGTTACTCTGGGGCAAGATGGGGACAGCCTGAGAGAGAATAGTGAGGGTAGACAGGATTGGAATGGAGCCAGTGTCAGGACAGAAGATTTGCGATGGAAAGCCTGGATAGAGCAATAATCTAAAATGGGGAGCTGGGGCTTCAGGCACATGAGGGAATATTCAGACTTCTGTGGAATTTGAGGTGTCAGGGAGGTGTGGAAGCCCAGAACAAGCTTATCCCTGGGTATATTATATAATCATGTGACCATTGCCAACTCAGGAACTCTCAGAATGCAAGGCAGAGGAAGGCTGAAACAGTGGTTCAGGTGACTCTTCTCTCACCCTCATGGGGAATGTGGCCCCTTGTAAGACATTGTTTGCATGGCTTTGCTGATCCCAGGAGTGTCTTACAGCCTGTGCTGCTTTCTCCCCTAGTCATCTAGGGAGCAGCTGCTCCCTCCTAGACTTCCCCTTCTTGATGCTGACAGGAGCCTCAGTTTGTGAGTATTTGCTTAGACATTCCTGCTCAAAGAAACACTGGGCATCTCCCTTCAGTTCAGGCACGCAGTATCTGGTGGCTTCACCAGCACCCTGAATCCCCAAGCCACAGATTCCCAGGTGCATTAGCTAGAATTAATGTCATGAATATTTGTAAACACAGAAAATTGAACGTTTCTACTTGCAATACTCATTTTTCCTGTTTTTTTCTTTTTGGATTCATTTTTTTAACAAATGATAACTTAATCTGCCAGATCAATACTGTAAGATTTTTAATTAGAATGTTTAGTTGAATTCAGATAAAATGGAAAATATTGAAATGCATATATAAAATATATACAATATAATATTATATATTATAATATAACATATTAAATATATTATATATTATATAATTATATTGTATATATGCATTTATTAAAAGGCACAAAGTAAAACATATAAAATTAATTTGGAAGATGATCTCTGCTGCAACACTGTATGTTTTTATTAAATTTCTTTCTGACAAGCTACAACAGAATAAATAGTACCAAATGATGGCTCTATCTTTGTCTCCTGGTTTGATTGGGTCCAAGGAAAAGCACAAACGAAAATAAACAAAGATAAAACCACAGAGATTCAGCTGTCTAATATGTAGCAAGGAGGGAACCAATGCAGGAAAACAAGGGAAAACCAAATGCTTAACAGATGACAGCAACGATTTCTATAACCCTCAGAACTATGCATCTTACATAGAGAGATAACAATATGATTTGAGTCAAGAAGATAGTCCAACACAGGACCCTTGGCAGACAGAGAGGAAGTGATATTTACAACCAGCAGGGGAGGAATGCCAGATTCCCACAAGGAAGCTGCTCCAATTGTGAGACAACGAGCAGGCAGCGTTTCTCTAATTTACACCAGTGCTAGGAAATGTCTTCATATTTCTCGGGAGAGAGATCGCCTTCTCCGAGTATGGATTTTAGGTGGAGTTCCATGTAAATCAGCACACACTATTTGTGCCTTTACTGAAATATATCACCCATTCTCCTTTGTGATGTGCAAATCAAAGCCCCGAGGTTCTAAGTGACTTGTTGGCAAGTACAGAAACTCCCGAGGCTGGCAAGAACTCTGAGGCTCCTCAGCTTTCAGTCATTCGGTGCTCAGTTAATGTCATATTATTTTCAAAAAGCAGTACCAAATTGATTTCTTACATCCCATAAAGGGCTGTGTTAAATCATCCTGCCAGCTTGTCTTCTTTGGTTGGGTAATTTCAGTTCATTATAACCTTTTTTCTGCAATGCTTCAGCAATGAAGAAAATGCTCAACTCTTTCTCAAAGTACACATGGCCCTCTTTCATGGCAGTTTTGCATGAAGATATATGTATCACTGGAGAGGAAGTGCTCACACCTGCTGCTAGTACTTCCTAATGTGTAGTCTAAACACAAAGGAGGTTGCTGTCATGTAGTAGGTGTGGGGTGCAGGCTATGGGGTGGGATCTGTTTTAAAATCCTCGGTCGTCATTGGGTGTGGTTCAGGTGTCACCTGGACACTGAGGACCAGGATCTCTTTTGGATGTCTGCAGGGAAGACTGTTAGTGAGCTGGATGTGTGACACCCCTTCTAACTGGAGTGTTCTACAGTCTTCAGCAGGTGTACCAACAGGCAGATTGTGCAGAAAGAGAATTTATTAAGGTATTTTGGTACATTAAAGGGATAAGCATTTATAATTTGTAAGAATTTCCAAAACAAATGGATTCTGCATAGCACATTCTTCCTGATACATCTTTCTGATGAATAAGATTAGGCATGAACATTAGACGAATTCATTGTACTGTTGCCTGTCACATATGTGGTATATTTTCTGACCCTGTCATGGTGTCCTACCCAGTTTAAGGTTCAAGAGTCATATGGCTAAAGAGAGAGCCCTGTTCACAGCAAGGTCCATTTTAAACATTTCCCTAGGCATATATTAAAAACTATAAAGGTGACCATGGAATCTGCCTTCAAGTTTGTTTAACAGTGTTTTCCTTTCCCTTGACAATAACTTGGTTTTTCATTTAATTTTACCCACCAAGCCCTCTTTGCTTTCATATTCCTTATTTGGCATGTGTTAGCTGTAGTCAGTGATGCCAAGCTAGAAAGCCAAAGCATTTTCCTCATTGGATGTAGTAAGGAGACTGCTTGTTGGTTCCCAGCTCCTCAGCCCTGAAATAATCACACAGAAACTATATTATTTAAATCACTGATTGGCCCATTAGCTCTAGCTTCTTATTGGCTAGTTCTTACATATTCATTTAACCCATTTCCACTAATCTGTGTATTGCCATGTGGCAGTGGCTTACCAGGTAACGTTCCAGCATCTTTCTCCGGTGGGGCTGCATGACTTCTCTCTGGCTCTGCCCTTCTTTTCCCCAGCATTCAGCTTAGTATTCCCCGCCTAGCTCCTTTCTATCCTATCACGGGCTCAAGACAGTTTCTTTATTAACCACTGGTATTCACAGCATACAGAGGAGAATCCTACATCAATTGGAACACTTCACTGTGCAATCACTATGAGGAGAATGGAGCCCAGTGTAGCCACACTGGCTACCAGGACCCAGCACTGACTTTACAGGGCGTGCATCAATCCTTTTCAGGGGTGGGCAATAACTTCTACACCTTGACAGTGGACAGGAATCTTCTTCCTCCAGTCTTTACTTATTAAAATTTAGTTACTATCTTTAAAGTCTCCAGTGGGTCTCCTGAAGGCTTGGATATATCAGAGATCTAGCACAATGGAAACAAGATAGACAGATATGAAACCAGGATGGTTCAAGACCGTCAACCAAAACGTTTTCTGGACTAGAAACTTGACGCCTCACAGAACATGATACTTTAACTATGAGGATGTTTGTGATCTCAACCAGGCATAGAAGCTCAGATTAGAGGTCACTCAGGAGTTTGTATGTTCACCAAGTGCTGCAGGCAAATGGTTCCCCAGAGGAGGAAAGCCAGCAAGTCCCTGAGTGTTCATAGATAACATCTACACTGAGTTTCACGGGACCTTTTTAAAGTCCACTCAGGAGTTTGCTTTCTGTGTTCTCAGAGAGGTACCAAGCTATGCAAACGCACAGTTGCCTCGGTTTACAAACAATTGCACAGCATTCTTTTGGACATACTCTTTGCTTTGCCTTTTCACGGGTTTACTGTTTCCTCAATTTGACTGTCACTTTCATGAAGGCAAGTTTTACAGCTTCTATTTTAAGCTTTGGCTATTAAACATTTATTGCTCTGTCTGACAGTAATCATTGAATAAGGGTTAGAAATGATTAATATTTTAATGCAATAAAGCTGTTAAGAAATTTCTCTAAATACATAAATTTGTTTTAAGAGTAATTTTGGCACAGAAGAAAAAAATCTGGTCTTGAAAATTATATTCACCATCAAACACACAATTTAATGCTCCAGATGCCTGCATATTGCTTTCCAGCTGATTATACTGCGTTTGATAACTGAAGACATAAGGACTGAAGCAGGGCAGACGCAATGGGGGTGAAAAGGAGAATCTTCAAATGTTTGTACCTGAGCTGCTCTGAAACATATGAGTCTTGCCTTTGTTGCTGTTTTGAGTTTCTTTGTTTTTATGATTCTAGGTTTCAACTGACATATGTTGCCTATGTCATAGCCTCATTCTTTCTTCTATTTATGAAATATTCTTAGCTCCTACTCATTTAACAAGCACTGACTAAGCCTAAGGTACTAAACCCAAAACATGGCTCCCACCTAACCCTTGCCCTCAAGAAATTCACAAACTAATGAGGGAAACAAAACAGCCAATTTCCATTTTCCTTATTTTTCCAATCTGTTCGTGTTGCTATGGCAAAAACACCAAGGGGCTTATTATAAAGAACAGAAATTTGTTTCCCAAATGCCTGGATTGAAACAGTACCAGCCAAGCTACTAGCATACTTCATGATGGGTGAAGGCTTACTTCCAAGTTCACAGATCTCACATGATGGAGGAAGTTAGACAGCTCTCTGCACTGTAGCCTCCTTTAAGAGGGCACGAATACCGTCATGAGGACCCCACCTTCAGAACCCCCCCAGTCATCCTCCACATATTTCACATGGGGGAGAGGAATAAAATTTTAATCTGTGAATTCTAGGACACAGACTATGGCATCCATTAATTCATGTATTCAAATATCGTCAACCAAACACTCATTATATACCTCTATAAGTGTAAGATAAACCAGTACATGAGAGATTAACTCCAATGATTGGCAAATGCCCCTTTTGTTGAAAGATGGAAGCAAAATGGTAAAATATTTTAATGGCTAAGACTAAAAGTCAGACGTAGTAAAGGGTCACAAGGGGAAGAGAGCACAGGATGCAATTTTTAAATAACGTGGTCAGGATGAGAGGCCACAGAGAAGGGGATGTTTGAAGAAAGAATAAATCAAAGCAGCTGGCTAGTAGCAGAAAAACTAGTTGATTTTCAACTCTCTCCAGCTAGTGAAAATTGCCAATATATAGGGAAGCAACTTTAAGGTACCATAATAAAGGCTTCAGAGACAATAGGGGGCTATCTATAGGGAGTAGGTGGGTTAAGTTGAAGTGAGTTCAAAAGAAGAGGTGTTAATATGGGAAATCTAGTTACTTCTCAGTTCAGAAAACCATTCACGCTGCACTTTGGAAACAGCACAGTCAGCCAAACTCCTAGAGGCAAAGAGACGGTGGCGTGGCTTTCCGGGAGTTCCAAAGGCAAACTGGGATGCTCGGCTTGACAGCATCATTCAGCAGTTACTTGTGAGAGATAAACGGCAGGCAGACGATGGATGGTGGAAAGGTGATGATTGGTAGATGAGAGATACATGGACACATACAGATAGATGAATCTTTGACATTCCCGAGTAAAAGCCAATAGTCCTCAAAAGGAGATAGCTTCCCTTGGGCAATATTAATTTATAGAGGGGGAAGAATGACTAGGCTCTAATAGACAGAGATCGCAAATGACACTAACTAACCTCCGCAAAGACAATGTCTTTCCCATAATAAAGAATGATCTGAGCACATGAGTAGCATCAGGGTGGGAGAGGGACTCTGCTCTACATATACAGTTTGTGATTGGAATAAGGCCACGAAATCTTTGTAGATCCTGAAATTGCAAAACAAGCATTATACTAGCAAAGCCAAGATTCCACCTTTGTGACAACGGTCACATGAAGCCTGAGGTGATGGATTACCGCGTGTGCTGGACACCCCCTTGTGAGTGTGGCCGCAATCACATACACAGGGATGGCTTTCCCTAGCACGCTGGGCTTTCACCTAACAACCCACATCTGTGCAGCTGCTCTCTCCATTCTCTGGCTGTTTAGTTAACAGGTTATTGTTTCTTGCTTGCAATGGACTGATACTTTCTGTCAGTTTCCAGTTCCTTAAAAGAGAAATAGACACAAGCCTGGCATGCCTTCCAGGGGATACTGCCACATCTGGAAAGAAGTCTGAAGTTACAGTGATGATTCTGCATCGGTGAGTGGAGCAGAGCTTCTCTGATAACCAATGTATCATGCTTTGCTTGGCAGAATCTAAGGCGACAAGACTAGGGTACCCATGAACTCTCAAGGCCTTGCATTAAACTCTGAAGATGTTTGCCCCCAAAATGATAGACATGCACACTAATGACATTTTTAAGATTGTTAAATAATTTGGAATTACTTCTAGGCAAATGGGTTCTTTATACTGTCTGAAAATGTCATGAAATAGTAGTAAGTTCTTGTTCAAATTTATCAAGTAGACATTAGAAAAACACATGAGCCTACATGCATCTATGGTATAGCATTCAATTTCCTAGATTTCAAACAGCAACACAGGGAGAAACAGAGTAACACGGATGAGTGTTCTTGTCAGCACCAGCTGACAATATAGACCTATTATCACAGCTTATAGTGTTGGGGCTATCACACCAACTCCCAGTACTAAAAAAATAGTACTTCTCATTACCAGTACGAGATGTGCCATACCTTGAAGGTGACCATTTTGCTCTTCTTCATAAAGTGTGACTATATATTTAAGCCAGGTATCACAAACAGCAGCGGGAGGTTGGGGTGAATGAAGGTCTTACCATTGAGCCATTTGGAGTTGTACTGTGCAGTTCGAAGAGGAGGTAGCGAACCCAGACTTCTGTAAATGGCTGGATCTCGCCCTGGGAAGTCCATGGCTGTTGCAGCATAAAGCTCCCCACTGGCTGTGAGCAGAGCTGTTGAGTTGTGCTGGGGACTGTAGGGACAACGCGCCATGCCACTGATCTGATCGTGGATCTCAGTCAGGTTATTTAACTATTGGTGAAAATAAGAGGGGGCCCAGTTATCCTTGGGAAATCCCATTGAGTGTGCTCATGTCCTGCCCGTATACCTCTGCTAGACAAGTGTCCCAGGTACACTCTGGGGTGTGGGAGATGAAAAGGTTTCCTAACTCCGATGTTATGAAAACAGCTCTCCTCAATCTTGGTCAGAGACGCCATCCCTGTAGCTACAGAACTTCATGCTAGTGATACAATATGAAACAAGGATATTCTATATATTGATTTGATGTAGGATGCACATTTACTGGGTTCTACTTCAATGAGGAACCTAATTTTAATATTTATAGATATAGAAATCATCATAATGAGGAATGATTTTCATGATATTAGCCTGACCCCCCAAAAATCTAGTTCTAAATACTATTTAGTGATAAGCATATGTCAATATTCTGCACCATGTAGAACACATTTCTTTTTCTTTCCCCTCTTTCAGTCTTGAGAAAGCTGCATACATGTCAGGTGTTGGTTTGACTTGCCAAATGCTGGTTGCCAACTAATAAAACATGAGAGAAGCTGTTGATGTTTGTTTGGTATTTTGGAGTTTGACAAGGCTCAATTTCAATTTGGTTCTTGACTTTTAACTGTGTTTAAAAAGATAGTTAAAATGGTTTATACAAAAGTAGCAAGGTCACCCTGTCCTCTGCTGTTAGAAGCATAGTCCTGGGGAAATTACATAAAGTCTTCAAGTCTCAGAATCTTCCCTTTTAAAAATTACCCTGCAAAGTAACCTCATGATTTTAATGCTGAAGATGGGGTGTTTACATTGGGATCACATGCTGACAGCTGCATATGCAAAGTGGGGAACTCTTTGTGGCCAGCACTACCCTCTTCCTGCGCCTTCTCTTTATGTCCCATAACTGAATATAAATTTTAAAATAATGAACAGTAAGCTGAGATGATAAGTTAGGGTTCTAAGAGAAGTTGTACTATTCATAAATTAACATAATGCTGTTTCCTAGTAATATTTCTTAAGGAAGATTAAATTAATATCCTGAATTAGGATGCGAGCATGCATGTTAATGACCCTGCCATGCCTCCACAGTGGGACTCGTAAGATGAAGCTCCTTGTCTATAATAGTAGTCATGCCTTTTCTATGCTTATGGATATGTTTGTTTGTTTCTTTTTGGCATATCTCCTATCCAGCTTCTATATCCTTTATTTCTATATGAATTGTGATTCTAGAGCATTTTACTCATTGATCGTAGTTCTATCATAATGAAAACAAGAAGGAAGCGTATGTTTATGATTGGTACTTAAGGTCATTAATTGGGAAAGCGCTGACTGAAATAGTTTCAAAGTATACCTAAGTATGGAATATACAACTGGTTTCTGTTCCTTCATATAAATGACAGTCATGACTGATTAGACGTGAACAAATTAAGCATTTACTTAGTGCTGCAATGTTGCAAAAGGTACTTGCCCTTGGTGTACAGGGACACCTTTACATGGGGCTTTGAAGGTGTCATGTCTGATTGCTACCGATGGAAGTTTGTGAGGTTTAGTGCAGACACATACCGAGCGGATGGTACAGACAGGTGTGAAAGCATTGGTCCCGCAGGTGAATAGCCGGTCCCCGCCCACTAAGAGCACTCTGATATAGTTCTGGCATTCCTCCTGGAAAACAAAAGCATCAGGGACACACTGAGAAGTCCTGAAGGCCACAGGGATGGTGAGCATGGATATACTATGTCTGCCACGAAAAGGAAAAAGACTAAGTCCTTCGCCAGTGTTGACTAAAGGCAGAAATTGAAACTATTGACCTTATATCTATACCCAGACACTTGTTCAGTAGATAGTATTTACTAGGGCAGGTGTGCATCTAATTATATCTTCTAAACATGTCTTCTTTTGATAAACATGAATTTATCTTGAATTGTAGAACAAACTCTAAGCTTTCTTGGATACATATAGGAAAATAAATAAAATTAGTCTAGTAGATGCTTCGCATGAAAATATTAGCTGCCTTAGAAGGCTTGTGAGGCCTTAATCTTATGTAAAGAACTTTATGTAACCATGGAATACTAAGAGAGGGAGAAATGTCTTCCCCAGGAAAGAGCACACCCATTGGTTAGCTGATATGGTCAGTCTTGAAAATATATGGTTATCTGGTACCAAATGACGAGGCCTAAGAACACACATACCAGTGACATTATATGGACTCAGCAGGTTGGAGTTATGTATTTAGGAATATACTCACACATACACACAGACAGAAACACACATATATAACCCAAATTAATTGAAAACTGGGCATAAATTTGAAAGAAAGAATGGGTATATGTGAGAGTTTGGAGGAAGCAAAAGGAAGGAGAAATAATGTAATTATAATCTCAAAATATAAAAGAAATAATTTTCAAAAGAATAGAAAGCACATAGACCTTTACAAATCTGCAGTAGTTGTAACATTTTCTTGCTACGAAGGCTGCAAATGGAAACTACAAATTGGAACGTGGTGATTGCTGTGGGCTCAGACTATCAAAGTGTGTTATATTTCTGCATGGAAGTGCTATAATGAAACCCATTTTTGTATCATTAATATATATTAAGACTACATTAAATACATAGCAAATATCTATACACACTTTAAACTTCTTTATAAGTAAACATATGACTAGCAAGAAAGTGTTGCTCAGAACATTTGGGGAAGGACCCCCCCCTCCCCCAGGCTGAGGAATAGGTACATATGTTTACCTCAGAGCTTCCAAAGCAAAGATCATCACACAGCCCCACAATGATGATGGACATTTGAGAAAGTGGTAACTTAACAAAATTAGAGAAACAAGGAAGCAGGACAGAATACTGTTAAAATTGGAGACTCTAAGATGCTGTGGTCAATAAGAAGGGTCATGTGACAGGCCTTTCATTAAGCAGTCACTGACTTGGTATCCTTTTGACTAGAAGTAATGAGGAATGTCCACTGCTATAAAAGGGAAGGAAAAGCCAGAGTGTAGGGAGATTGCCTGGAGAGGAAGTTTACGATTTGTCAGGGTTACCAGGAAAAGGTGCGTGTAAGATGCATGCCCGACCACACTAAGTAGAGAAGAACACAGACCACGCAGGCTTGGGAAATGGACTATGTCTGGGCAGGGCACCTAGGGAAGGCTCACAATTCCACAGGAGATGTAACACACACTGTGGTGCCAGAAAAATGCCCTGCAGGCCAGGGCAGTGAATGTGTATTGTTCTCTGAACGGGAGTTGGCCTCATGTTTGTTGTCAAGGGACTCCTCAAGAATCCATGTGGAAGGGCAGAGTGAGTGGAGGGGTGACAAGTGGGGATGCACCTCTGTAACTGAGCTCTTGTCCCTCTGTGCCTGGAACATGGTGACCAGTGCAAAGACATCAACAGGCCCTCCCTATGGGACTAATATTGTGCCAGGATGCCATGGTGCACTCCCCATAGAGTACCAGGATGCCATGATGATTTGAATCCCATATAATCCCTGACAAAAAAGATCCAATTGTATAGTAACTCTGCCCTCTGGTCACATGAGCTTCACTTTCAGTAATAGTAAGAGTTTGCATCATCCTCTCTGCTGTATAGCCTGGCTCAGACAATGCAAATTGCTCAGTCACAAGAATTTGGGTTCTGGAAGAGAAGTGAGCTATCAAATATACATGCTTCTCTTTGCTCCATTGCTAACAATAAAAGCAACATATCATGACTGGCTGAGAAAATGGAGAAAACAACAACAACAACAAAAAACAACAGAAAGTGCTGTGGAATATTAACTGAAGATGTTTGTTTATGCTGTAGAACGTTTGTTTGATGATGCAAATATGTGTTGCATTCTTTTATGCTGCATTTGTATAACTCTGTGAAATTTTGTTACTTTGCCTGTCTAAAACACCTTGATTGGCCTAATAAAGAGCTGAAGGGCCAAAGGCTGGGTAGAGATAGGAAAGGTGGGGCTGGCACGCAGAGATTTAATAGAAGGAGAAAAAGAGATGAAGGAGCAAGAAAAGGAGAAGCAGAGCAGGTCATCAAAGGTCCAGCCACTTGGTCACCCAGCAAGCCACAGAGTAAGAAGGAAAGAAAGGTACAGAACAGCAAATGATAAAAGCCCAGAGGTATCAGGTAGATGGGATCATTTAAGTTAAGAAAAGCTGGCTGGAAGGAAGCAAAGCTAAGACTGGATATTTGTAATTAATAATAAGTCACCATGGATTATTTGGGAGCTGGGTGGTGGGCCTCCCAAAGAAACAAAGAATAAACAGCAACAACAACAAGAAGAAAGATCCAAGTTAGCAGAAAATTTGGA
Source organism: Bramus lutescens (assembly GCA_001685075.1). Taxonomy (NCBI): domain Eukaryota; kingdom Metazoa; phylum Chordata; class Mammalia; order Rodentia; family Cricetidae; genus Bramus; species Bramus lutescens. The sequence goes on from LOEQ01001032.1 coordinate 285,771, forward strand.
AAATAAGTACGAATGATTATTAATTCTTGGGTACTGAGAAAAGTAGAACAGTTGGGGGAACAAAGCTTGTTTTGTTCCCAAATGGGACAGGTTAGCAGAAAATTTGGATAGTAAGTATGTATAATTGTAACCACGTGGGCACTGAGAAAAGCGCAGCACTTGGAGAAGCAAAACTTGTTTTGTTCCCAAACGGAACAGGTCAGGAGAGTTCCAAGGAGCAAAGACCAGCACGAAAGATGTCAAAGAACCATGCCCAGGTGAGGGGACCAGGGCATAGATAGAAATCTAGGAGCTTGGATCAACAGGATCAAAGGGAGGACTAACCCAGGAAACCAAGGGCTGTCTGTATGAGGTACCTCCACCAAGACTTTCCAGAACACAGGGCGGAGTGTCCTTGATGGAATTCATGGATACACCGTCATGATAATGACCCTGTAATAAAGCCTGGGATGGAAAATTACAGACGGTGATGAGGGTGGAGTGCTGCCTTTGGAATTCTTTTGAGGACAATGTGAGAGGGAACAGAAATTTTCTTAAAGCAAGAGGCCGCCCCAAGGAGTGAGTTTCACGAGAGGAAACCACTCTGCTGTAAAGAACAAGCCAAAGGGAACGTGTTCCAACTGAAAAGACCTGAGCTCCTGCTGATGCCTGCAGACCTGACAAGGGGACAGCAGGCAACCCAGTCAGTTATGAAAGGAAAGGGAAAGACGGCGATAACAAACAGTGTGTTTATGCAAGTCTCCCAAATGAAAAGACAGTGCCAGGGAGACAGAAGGCTGCCACCTTCCTGCAGGCATGTCACAGCCTGATGGGGAAGCAGAATGTCAGCAGGGGTGTGCGATGTAGAAATGCGCAGAGAGAACCACAAAAGGCTCAAGCGGTTCTTTAATCAAAGAAACAAGGACGAGAGAGCACAGGGAATTATTTCAGCTGCAGTGGAGGGTAAAGGAGCATGTTCTGATAATGAGGACTTTGTAAGAATTCGCTAGGCCTTGACCAGTTTCCCCGACTGAATGTTGAGGAGGAACGGAGCAGTGGAAAGGACCAGGGTGTCAGAGAAGGGGACCAGAACCAAGGTGGTCAGAGAAGAAGGCCTATGCGCCATCTCTCTGACAGAGTGGGAGTCAGATTATAGCCTTTAGAAACCTCAAAGGGCTTGTGATGAATGGAACCGATTGAAGGTAATAGAATATATTCTAGAAGACCCATCATATGGACTTCCATCCTCCTAGTGTAGAAAAGGTCAGCGAAAAAGGCTAAATGTCACCAGTTGGACCAAATCAAGCTTGCTTATAGGTCCTTCAAACATAAGACCCAGAGGAGATCACTGTGTGTCTTCTTCAACGCTTTAAGACCTGAGTTCAGCCAAGGCTTAGCTCAGCTCCCAACCTTCTGTGTGCCTCCCTTAATGATCCTCTCCTCTTTAATTCACAAACTGCTACCTCTTATTTGAAAATGTTTGGGTATGAAAACACATTCTTAAAACATCTCATTCTCTTAAAGAAAGGCTGGGGCAAGTTTAAGCAAAATAAAATGCAAAAAAAAAAAAAAAGGAAAGGAAAGGAACACTATAGAGATGCTTAACTTTGGGGCATAGACACGTTTCAGGACCAGAGAGTTGAATTTGAAGTTAAGGATGGACAAATTGACATAGAATGCCAGGGTGGTAACAGTCGGTCCTAGGATAAAGGATTCTAAGTCATAGATTCATCATGTTATGTTGGTAACAAGATCAGTTTCTTATAGCTTACCTGGACTTGTTCAAAAGAGTGCTTGGGATCACCACTTTGAAATATGGGGAGATGTGTGGGTGAAAGACACTTCAAGCATTTTGAAATGTCCAAGATTTCTACACTTTGCCTACCCCCCCATTCCATTTCTGTACTGTGAAAACAGTACAAGATGACTTACTGAATTCCACTTCTCCAACGGTCACAGGGCACATCTCTGAGGCCACCTGAAGACAGCTGCCACGTGGCTTTGGTTACTGATAATAAGAGTCATCTAGTTATGTTTGGATAATTCTACTTCAACACTAAAATGGCCCATATGTGCCTGTGGTCCCTAGGTGGATCACCTTGTCCTTCACTTCCAGGACACCCAGTTTCAACTGATAACTGGGAAACATGATCCAAGTGGCAGAAAAGACTTCCTGATGGCAAACGGACAATGCCTTCTTGGTGTGATACACACAGCCTCCAGCCTCCAAGAAAGAAAACACACACTGTGTTTTAGGGGCTTTTTCTTTGAATTATCCAGTTTTCCCTTATAACATTTCATCATTCCTGATCCCCTATCAAATATGCTCTGTTTATCAAAAAATGTGTAGCTGTGTGCAGATATGACTCTCAAGCAGGGTGGATCCGCTGGTGTCTCCTCAGCAACGCATGAACTGCTCATCAATTTCAATGAGGTAAGAACGAGATTGGGAAGTTGACAGCTTTATGTTACCCACATATATGTGTCTTCCTTTTAATGATATATTACCTTTATACACATATAAGGTGATCAGAAGGAACAATATATGTGTGTGTATCTATATTTGTGTGTGTACACAGATGAGTATATATACACGCTTATAATGCAATCCAGAATCATCTCCCATGGTTCTACGACTCTTCCTAGGTAACAAAACACAAGGATGCTCAAATGCCTCATATAAAAATATGTGGAATTTGTCTCTAAGCTGTACATATCTTACCATATGTTTTTAATTATCTGTAGATTATTCTTAGTACCTATAGAATATAAAATTCCATGTAAACAGATTTTATGTTGTTTAGGACCTAATGTAAGGAAAAAACTTTTAATTAAAAAAATCACACAAACACACAGTATCTGGTGTGCACAACTTGCAGAAGGTGCCTTGTCTGGGATGAAGGGTCTTAGCTCTTAAAGCAATTGTGTAGCACACAGGCATGTCTAGAGCATCCCTTTTGAGTTGTTAAACTCATAACTATTCAAAACATTGACATTTCAGGTAAAAACATCAAGCTCCAGCCCCCCAGCACCAGGTTCCCAGGCAGAAGGTACCATGACTTTCTTTTCTTAGTCACTAGGAGTTGACCTCTTTACAAGCATAATTTGACAGCCGAGGAGGCAGGACCACAGGACACAGAATGAACAATAATACAAAGTCTTAGATCCTAATCCAAATTCTCCCACCATTTAGCACAATAGTGCTAGGAATTCAGTGTCAAAAGTACTGAAATGAGATCATGAACAAGAACATTTTGAAAATTATGAAATGTCATAAATGCATAAAGCAACTCTTTCATTCTTTAATAATTACTTATGTTTCCTTTGTGTAGTCCTGAAATGCCATGGGGGAGGCAGCTGAGTCCAGACAGAAGAATCAACAACAGACAAGGCGTTCTTATTAGATGCTGAGACAATTAGCTATTTGTGTCTAAAATAATATTTATGTGAAATGTATTTAAAGTGTTCTAAAGTTTGATTTCAATAACACATATTTCAAAGACAATGAATTGTAATGGATCTTGTTATATTGCTTTTGCATCAATAAAAATGGGTTCTTTCCCTGGCTTTAATGTATGTAGGTACTTACAGCATTTCAGACATAGTAAGTAGAAACATCTAGAAGTAAATTAAAACTCAGACCTTACTCAGGATCCACAATCTCAGCGCCTACTTTCCTTGCAAACCTTAATCAAAGAGTTGAGTAATTTCTCGTGGCCCCGATTCCCTAGGTTATAAATTTCATGCCCCCACCACATGAAAGAATGCTTTTCCCTGACCCACGAACACCAGGGGAGGAATTCCGAGCTCTGCAGCCAGCTGAGGAATGTTTTCACCAGAGAAGTGGGTGCAGGAAGAAGCCCTGATGTAGGCTCAGTCACCTCCTTCCACACACCACATCTTAATGGCTGGGTAGTGAAATGCATTGTACTGTTTAGCATACACAGCTCTGGGGGACAGTAGAAAAGAACTGAGTTCAGTTAAAACGCCTGAATTGCTTGCATTTTTAAAATGTCACATTTTTGCATTGTTCTTCTTTTTGTAGTGAGAAGAGAGACTTTGTAATTCTGTGCACATTCTCAGAATACTACAGCACGAGCAAATTTAGTAAAGCATCTGAATTTTCCTTATAAATTCATGACCACCAAGAAAAGCGTGAATTCCAGCCCTCTAAAGAGATACTGTATTCGGGCCACATTGAAATGTTACTTGATTTGGATTCTAGGTGTTGTCAGCCTGAGGATCTTTGGGATGTCTAAAATCTGAATCCAGGGCCACCACTCTTGGTGTGCCTTCTCAGAGGCTGTCTTCTTCTCTTCCTTTTATGCGTCCCGGGTGCTAGGTTTAGGTTCCTCACTGGGTGGGAAACATGCCAGTGCCCAGCTGAGGGAAGAAAAAGAGATGGGAACCAAGGAAAGAGGNNNNTTGGGGGGGGGGCTAGCAACTCAGTTGGCAAACACGAGTTTCTTCAGTGCGCAGTACCTGATCTTTTGCTTTATTCTGTTTTGTTTTTAGATAGGTTAGACCAGGCTGTCCTCAATCTCTGGGACTCCAGTGATCCCCTGAATCAGCTTCCCCAGGAATTAGAATTATAGGCAGAAATCAACCCAATAAGCGACTCTATAAACTGAATACTAACTAGTTCAATGGAACACTGCATTTTAAAAGTCTGGGTAAATTTATCATTATACTTAATACAACCTAAAATAAAATTTGATTTATCTTGCACACAATATATGGTATTTGAAATTTATTTTCATTTATTTTAATACATTAATCTTAAGAATGAACAAACACAGTTAAAATTAACTTATAATTACCAAGAATTGCCATTATTCTTAGTCCATTAAAAACCCAAATCATACGAACTATAGAGAGATGACTTAATGTGAGTACATTTGTTTCCTCATTTTCCTTATTTGTATTAGAAAAACTCAATTTTGTGTATTGTTAACTTGTCCCTTCTTGGATCAGGGGTGTATTACGTACTGGCCATGGATGATACTAGTCTTTCAAATTAGTTTCTAAATAAGAAATTAACAAAAGGCCACAGCTTGAAGTGGGATGTGGGTTGGTGGGTTCAGCTCAGCAATTTCCCCAGTAGGAACAATAAACCAGGAAATGAAACCACTTGGACGCTCTGATTAAGGATTTGTAGCCTATGCTGCAGAGAAAACTCTGAATGACTGTGCAGGTCTTGGTTCTCTCTCCTAACACACAAGGACCACAAAGAGTCGAAACACCAAGAAGGGGGATAGAATTAACTATTAGCATTTTCCAAAGTCTGGGAACCAAATATACAAATAGGTTCCTGGTAAAATTAAAAAAAAATACTCCGAGGGATTAAAAAATGAGCAGTGTAAAAATTGACAATGCATAAATCATTTGATAAATTAAATCAACAATCCCCTGGAAATGTCTGGAGTATATTTGGTTATATTGGGTTGTCATGCCATGGTGGGCAGAGGCAGGTAAGCTGGTAAACATACCGCACAAAAGAAAGACCCCTTGAAAATACTTCCTGCCCCCACCATCTAAAGTGGTGAGGATGATCAACTGAGTGAGACCCACTGGAGTGGGCTTAGTGTGTTCATTCACTCACACAGTACTGCCAACCTCCACCCTGTGTGTCAGAAGGCTGCAGAAGGGCACCACAGCCATAAAGAAACCATTGGCACAGCTCATGGTCAGGCACTGGATAATGAGTACAGCATGACGAGGCAAAGAGAGAAGCCTACAGGGCTTTCCAAGATGGATAACGGATGGAAGGAGGGTTGGAATGCATCGGCTGTGCCCTAAGAACTGAGCAAAGCATGCTGGGAACAGTACTCACGCCAGTAGCAGTTTGAGAAGAGAGAACGAGATTCTCATGAGCAGAGAGAACAGTACTGGGGTAGGGGTGGGGTCGGTGAGTGGGGGTGGTTCTCAGGTCTGAGATTAGCAAAATCGAAAACAAAAACCAAACTTAGAGACACAGACCCTGTGACGTGTGTCAACACACTCCATTGTAGAGCACTTGTTGACCAGTGTAATCACAGTCACAGGAAATAAGAAAAGAAGTAAGAGAAACTGGCCAATAGCGAAGAGAAAATAAAAAGGAAAGGGGAGAAGAAGAGAGGGGCAGCCCAATGGGGAGAAAGAGCAGCCAGCTTACCAGTACCTAGGCTTTCTGGAAGGTAACTATGTTACCAGGCAGGCGCCCTGGAATTGAGCTCCGAGTGTCCACCCATGAGCAGTGAGCCAAGCTATTTCCCTGTCATTATCCCCACCTTGTGTAACTGTGTAACTGGTCTCCCTCTGTTTACTGCTCAGGATAGGGAGTTTGGGGGACCTTTAGGAGGAGGTGCCTAACTACTGGAGATTGCAGCCTTCCCTATTCGTGATTCCTCACTGGTTCTTAACCTCTCACTCACGCTCCCAAAGGCAACCTCAATACAGTGACTGGTTCCCCAAGTACGATTTGGGTGGGATCGTTTCTTCTGTCTGCTGATGATTCTCTCTCTAGGGTGAACAGATGTTTGTTCGCGGCTCCTCAGGAAAAACCACACAAGGGAATGGCGCATACTCTGGATGCCTGGCTGGCAGGGATAAATCAGAGTGCTCAGATGCATCCCATGATTGAGCTGCAACATCCCAGAGGGCCAGTGGCCATGGAGAAGTCACATCTCCCAACCTTGCTATGTTTTACAGAACTCACCAAGCAAGTTAGAGAGTTCTCTACTATTTTTTATTTATATCATTATACACTCATTTATTTGCGAGCATTTCATATTCTGATTCTTTGCAACTTGGAGCTGCTAGTGTAGTTTTGTAAATTTTTAATGATTTAGCTCAGAGGTATTTATGATTAAATATCTTTTGGTAAACAAGGTCTATCAATTTCTGCATTCTCTCCCCTCCTCCCTCCCTCTTCTCTTTCTTCTTTTGCTCCCTCTTTCTCTCAACCTTCCCTTCTCTCACCCTTTCTGCAGCCATGTATTTCAGCTTAGCTGGGCTTATGATAGATATATTAGCACCTCTCTACTTCTACACTTCTGAGATCTGCTTCGTCGTCCAATTTTCAGAACCATTCTCCTAAGGGACAGGGAGCTAGACAGACCGTCACACTGTTAGCGACACACAGCTGAGAGTCCCTTGCTACTGCCCACTCCATGTGCTGCTGTATTGTCCCACATACTCGTGGCCCTGAGGCCAATGCTGCTGGGCTAGCCGCCTCTGCCCCTCCGCATGTATGGGCATTTCCCCGCGGACCAGAGTGCAGTCCGCATTAGAAAAGTCTACATGCTCCTCTTTCTACCAGTGTGCTCTGCCTCTGTTGGTACGCAGACGTTCCAGGGCTCACTGCGCTGGAGTGCAGCTGCAAGGGAATTTCCTCAGGGAACAAAGTTCACCTTTCCTAAAGACAGACAGCCTTCCTGGAAAGATAAAGTCCTGTGTGTGCAGCCAACCCCAAAATGTTTGAAAGCATCGTGTGTACGTACTAGCATGCACCCCCTATCCTCAGTGGGTTTTTTAAGGAGAATTTGGGAGTGTAGATTTCAGCATTGGCAGAAACAGAGCAAATCACAAGGATTTGCAAAGACCATCAAGAGTGCATCTAGCATCATTTTGGTGCAGTGATTTTATCGGGCAAGTGTTGAATATTTGTTTTGTGGGAACAAGATAATGCAACTACATAACTGTTCTCTGTAGTTAGCAGCAAAATATAGAAGAGGCAAACTAAATACTATTTTAAAATTATTTCTTATATTTTTCTAACAGCATCATAGCTAGTTTATTTTGAATCTTACATAATGATTCAAAGTACCCATTAGGTCTTAGTTTACTTTCTGATCCTTTGTGAAATGACTGTTTGCTGTGACTCATTTCCACTGAATGTCAAAACACGGAACATTTACTCGTCACGTGTGGCCCACTTTGCAGGGACTCCTCCTATCAGGAACCTGACGTTTTATGTGCAGTTCCCAGCACACGGTGGGGTACCTGTACCTTCTGTTTTCCTTACCTTCGATTTGCCCTTGCTATAACAGGCCTTCTTGGTAGCTTCATCACACTCCCACTCCACAGCCTGCAAAGAGAACACAGGCAAAACTTTAGGGCTTTGGGAGAAGAGGGAAAATAGGAAGGTCTCAGTGGCTAGATTAGATCATTGGCGCATCTTTGTGCCAACACCTTCACAGTTGTATAGAATTAACAGCAAATACAGGATAACAAAGTCACGGGCTCACATTTAACTTCAAAATTGAGACATTTAAAAGATTTTTCCATTCATAGTCAAAGTAGCTGGACATTTCGGGTACAGTTACTGGTTAAACAAGGTTGATTACTTGAGGGAAACCAGGGTAAGCAACCAGCTTAACAGATCTGAACCATTCAGATCACAGTGTGTCATGCATCAGCACACACGGATAATGCCAGAGATGACTGCATGTTCTAGCTACCACAGTTTCCATATACACGACAGCAAGGGTCTCATAGGTTTGTGCACAGAGCACAGCTGATGGTGACTATTTCCCATCTCCATGTGGCCACTAGCTCTCTTTAGAGCCATGCTGTTGAATATTCTTCAAACTTTTCAAATCTACCCCATGCTGATCAAGGTGACCAATGCATGAGCACCACTAGCCACAAAGAGACCCTGTGACACGTAAGATGGTTGCGTGTGTTCCCAAGACAGAGGCAATTAATTCACAAGCCATGTCTGCAAAGTCACTTGACACCAGGTTTGCCATGGAACTATTGTTTTTCTATTATTTTGTGCTGTGATAAATTTTATATGGAAAGTATTTCTCCTACTTTTTCATATCTTCTTGTTGTAATATTTTTCTAACTAGCAAAATTAGATTTCTGGAGATTCAGAGTTATGGACCAGTGAAGTCATTGTCAGGAAAACATGTGAGGAGCAACCTTGTTAGGTCAGAAAATTTCAAATAATAAACTAAACTAAATCTAATATACAATAATAAGCAGAAAAATACTGCCTCTACCCTCTGTGCACCAGAGAGAACTGTTTTTTAATTCTCCAAAATGCAGGAGAAGATGTGGTCAGGCCACGGTTAGTTAAAATGTTAGTAAAGTGCTCTGTATGAAGGCCTGAGAGCACAGCTCTGAGGAAGTGGAGACAGGAAGGGCTGTGGAGCTTGCTACCCAGATGGTCTAGCCTTATCAGTGAGTTTCAGACAAGTGAGAGACCATGATGAAAAAGAAACAAGACCCACCAAGGTAGATGGCACCAGAGAAATTATACCCAAGATTGACTACACACACACACACACACACACACACACACACACACACACTCATATGTTTAGAAACACATAAGTATACCTGCATCCATGTGATGCATTTGCACACACAGAGACACCTATGCCTTAAATACTGATGTAAGTTAGACAGGAAGGCTCATGAGTTTCAAGTCTGCCTGGGCTGTAGAGGAGTTATGCTCAGCCTGGGTGACCTAGTGGGGCCATAAAACAGAGAGCTGAAGATGGAGCCTTTGCCTGCCAAGTGGGAAACATGAGATTCAATGCACAGTAATGCAAGAAAAAAGTAAAATATTAATAATCTCCTGAATAAACATAAGAGGTCTGGGTAGCAGGGTGAGCCCCAGGATTAAGGGGGAATATTATTCAAATGCTATCAAAGTTAGATCTCACTGCTGCCAGTAAACAAACAACTTCCCAGTTCTACCTGCGGCTCAACTAGACTTCACATTTTCAAGATAAATATTGGCCAAGAGTGAAAAGAAATAGGAAAAAAAGAGAATGAGTTTTCATAAATATTTTATTACTTCGTCCAGAAGACTGAAACCCAGCAACTGCTCACACAAGTTTATTGGATCAATAAAAGAACAGTACATATCTAACTTTTCTCTTATTTGAAGTAGAGGAATGACTTCTGGAGGCATTCCAACTTTGTGCCACCAGCATGGCAGTCATATTCAAATCCAGAATTAATTGAAAACCATGACCGTTTAGCTTTCTATAGTTTCATATTATTCGCGAACAGAGGGAGAAGGAAATTATAAACTAATGATGGGGATTTACCCGGAGAAGATAGCTAGGGAAACAGATTGTCAGCTACTGCGGAGCTGTATAAGAAATGGAGTTGGGCTCATGATCTCCTTCCTTCTGCTCCTCATTTGGACCTTGGGAGCTCAGTCCA
>LOEQ01001032.1:296298-315864 GCA_001685075.1 Bramus lutescens
AGGGGGCAGGAGGTGGAAATTTTTAAGAATAATAATAAAAAATTAAAATAAAAAGAAAGAAAAGAAAAGAAATGGAGTTGGGAAGAGACTTTTCTAGATTTACATGAGAATCAAGAGTTCTGAATTAACCTAGCAGCATCCTCCTTTTTATTCACCAGAATAGACTTTGCCTTGGGGATCTTCTGGCAGCTATGAAAACATGCTACCCAGGAGACAGCCACAGGGGTTAGTGGAATTATCTTGCACCAGATTTGACTTCTCAAAGGTTCTGCTCTTTTCTTCATGCTCAGCTTCCTTTTGAGCTCCTTTCTCATGCCCTTTATTGTAAGGACCCATCCTTGCTGATGAAAGGCCTTCCACTCCAACTCCATACCCAGCCTCACGGAGTCTGGCTGTTTGTATGTGTATCATTATTTTGGAGCAAAACCCATAATTGCCTTAGGAATTGTTCCATATACTTATCTTCACGTTCATTCCAGCTACATTTAAACCAACTCAAATCTGTTTTTCTCTCAATCAAAACAAATGAAAAGCAGTTTTACATCTCCAATCTCAGTACAACTCAGTCTTCCTCAATTTTTTTAAAACTTAAGTTTTGTTTTTGTTATCCTTTGTCTTTTCTACTACAGGAGAAAAAAGAAACGTGAATATTTTATTATCCAACATTTCAAGCTCATTAAACATGTCAGAAGCAAACAAAACAATAATAGTGGTTATTTCAATAATCAGTGAATCAATGATTTTGTAGATAAATCAATCTACTTTTATCAAGACTAAGGATTTGTACATGTAGCCCATTTTTCTGTAGAGACACATAAATATCTTCTGGGATACTAAATCGGTTTTAAAAGTTTTGCTGTAGTTCTTTACATAGAGCCTTTTCATCATTTAATATTTATTAAATATCTACTGAGATAATGCCTCCTGTCCTATAACATTTGATGGAACAAGAAAGATAATATTTGGTCACATCAGGTATTAATTAGAATTAAAAGTATCTTTCAATATCTTGAAATAAAATCCAGAACTAGAAATAAAAGAGTCTACTGCATGGTTGATCAGAGCACACAGCAGCAAGTGGACCCTTTTCCTGGTACGGTAGCTTCATGGTGGCACAGGTCAAGGTCAGTGACATGGTTGGATATTCTCACTCTTTGGCAAGTCACAGTGCTACAGTCCTGTCCATAAAGAAGCATCCAGGACAACAGAACATGGCTGTTAGACTACAGGAACCCCAGGATGGAAGGAACTTCCCACTGTTTCACAGTAGACTGGGCAGAGGGAGATGCTCCTGCCCTGACAAATGTGATCTCAAGAGGAAGTCAGATGTTAGAAAGAAAAAAGATTGTCTCTTTTTATGTACTTGTTACACATATATAAATCCACAGTCCTCGGAAGTGTACAAACAGAGTTGTGTGTTATCACATTGCACAGGCAGAGATGTTAATTAGATGGGGACTAGCAGTGGTGGATGCTTTTCATAACAATGAAGAGAACAACATCCCAGGCAGATGGGCCACTGCTCTGTCAGCAGATGGATCTGCTAATTAGATACTGGCAAAGGATAACATTCGAAAAAAACTAGCTTAATTACACAGCACCAAAACTTAATAACCACCTGAGGGATTTTTTTTCACATGTTTGCATTTATATTCTTATGTCATTTATTTCTGTGACACACTGGAGAGTGTCACATTGTCACCACCATTATGAACAAATTGTCAGGGAATGTGAGGCCACATCTTCATTCAAAAAAAAGCAAAACTCAGATGAAACTTGAAGCAAGTGGGGGATTCCATGGAGTTTGAAGAGTGTCGGTCTAGTCAACTGGGAACATGGCTGTCTTCACTAGTCTCCTTCATTTGGCATTCATGTCTGCGACAGAGTGACACAAATTTCACGGTGCAGAGGTCAAATATCTTAGTCACTTTGGGAGAGCTGTCTAATGCGAGTCATCGTCTTTATTTCTCCTGTTAAATGCGACTGTTCACTTTTCACAGGGGTCCACAGGATTCCTGCTTCCTGATTATGTCAGGGACTCCATTTGTTTCCTGTGGGCAGTCCCTCAAGATCACGAGGCTGGAAGGGAACCTCCTCTAAGTTTAACTAATGTATCTGTGTGGTTGGTTTTTAATTCTTGCTATACTAACACCCACATGCAATTCAGTTATATATCTTAACCCTAGAGATCCCATAAGTAGTAAAATATTTTTAAATACCATACTAACACCTATAGTTATTTTACATAACACCAAAACAAAGTCACTTTGGCTAAATGCATAGTGGCTCCAAATGTTGAATGTTCTTTGCATATTTGGCTTCTTAATTAGTATGGGTAATTCTGTAGATTTCTAGGCCTGTTTGACAAACATCTTAACCAAATAAATGTGCTTCTACAGATTTGGAGGCTGGGTGTCTTAAATCAGGGCAGTAGTGGGAAGCTCCTTTAGAAATTAGGAAGACTCTGTGGCACTCTTTAGCAGGGATAAGGTCTTTGGTATTCCTTGGCTTGTGCTTATGACGACCGTCAGATATCACAAGACGATCTCCTGTTCTTAGAACAAAATTCCCACTTCTTGTAAGGTCAAGAGCTACTAGATCAGGGCCCAACACATACTGATAATGACAACCTAATTATGATACATGTATTCATTATATTAATTATAATACCCATATAACACTTATTCCTAAATAAAGTCGCAATCTGAGGTTTGTTTGATTGGAGTGTGCAATAGTAAACTCAATAGTGTGTCACATTTGGGATGATAATGATACACTAATAAGAGCCATTACTCTGGGTGAAATTTGTTCTAATATCTAACACAAAAAAGGACAGTTCTTTGAACTTGGATGTGCTAGCTACAGTAGCAAGGTTTTCGTTTTTGTTTTTCACATTTTTCTCACTTAGCTGTCTGTAATTCATGTGATAAGTATAATTACTATAAGATTTTGGATGAAGATACTGTCTGGATATTTGCCAAAGCCCCAGCGATTTCACGTAGTTCACTAACTCTGAAACTTCATGGCTTGGTTTTGCACCTGTCCTAGCCTGTTAAGAAGATGACCAAGTTAAATATCTCTTGGTTACTTGATTCTCAGGGTTTCTTTGCTTCCCTTTGCTGTGATTCAGAAAAATACACACCTGAAGCACACACATTTATACATGTCTGAGGTCAGAGCTGGTGGCATTCAGTAGATTATTAATCACAAAATCCATCGATTCACATGTCACGGAAGGTATTCATTTTTAAAAACTCTGGACCCGCTCACAGTACAAGTATTGATTTTAAGCAGCTTGTGATTCATGTAGTTCAACAACTGCATAGCCAGGGTGTGACCTATGATAGCTGGGCTGGCTTTGCGATCTCCAACCCAGCCTGATTTCAATATAATAGCAGAGCTCTATTTCTTCCCAGATGTGAGGTCGCACCATTGCTATGCCCATTCCACCAGCAATGAAAGCCAAACGTATCTAGCACATTCTATCATCTTTATTACTGCCTCTGTTGACTCTGCTCCAGGTGGTTTGTGATGTTTAACAAGGTCATGAAACGCAGACCAGACTTGGACGGTGTGGTTGTATGGCGTGTGGACGACCTAAGAAGCCAATATAGCCATTGCTCAAGCCTCCTGCACACCTGTGCCCAACGGTTTGTAATCGTGTGCGCAAATTTTTGTCTAGGATGGGGTTTAGTTTAGTGTTAATCACTTGTGCAGTGTGTTAGAAGCTTTTGGTTCATTGGGGTAGGGGGAAATACAAAAACAAGCCCCAAATCCCAAAGGCAAACAAAAACATCAACCTGTCTCTTCTATCCGCCAAGAAGCAAACTGGAAAAGAGGCTGGGTTGCCTGGTTCACTTTCTTATATGTGGCCCATAGAACTATGATATACATACAATCTACAAACACTGCATTATTGTGAGAAAAATGAATATAGAATATCCTACACTAGTGACAAACCTGGCTCCAGAACATCCCACCAGCTCCCAACCTCCGCCATGGGGAAAAGGCACATAGAAGTGGAAGCCTGGGAGCTGGAAGAGTGGTTTCATCACCTTCAGCCACCCAAACAGTTCTTTCTGACTATGGGCAAGGATGATGCAGGTAGCTGCTCTTTGAAGAGGGGGAAGGGACAATCTAGAACATTCTCACAATGACAGAGTAGTAACTACATTTATTCCAATAACATTGCAAACCACTCACAGAAGAGAAGGTGGTGATAAAGCTAGGATGAAGGTGGCCTGTAAGCATTGTCAGAATAGAACTCTAGGCGGGCGTGAGGCTAAGATGGCAGTCTTGGATCATGGCATTTGCCCTATCCAGTTGACTTTGTTCTGGCTACTTCTGAAAACATACACATTTACAGCCCTCAAGGAGGAGGAAATGAGGCCATCGTGAATCCCATTTATGCAGGGTGGGATCCAAGATCATATTAGATCCCTTTCCCACAGGCAGTACAGTAAAGAAAGGTCCCCAGGCAATGCGACAACAAAACTTACTGAGGGATGCCTAGGTTTAAAATTCTGTGCAAGTCCTCTTCTGGTATCAAAAACTAACACCTGGAATGTGCGGTCTCGGGAAGCACAAACAACAAACCATGGCTTTGGGAAACAGATGCCTCTGGTGGCTGATTTCAAGGATGCGGACTGGACTAGGAGACAGAGGAACTGAGTGAGACAGAGAGAGTTCCGACAGACGCTCTCCTCAACAGGAGTGAGCCCACTGGGCTGGGGCCGTGAAAGAAGCTAATTAGCAGGTAGCCTCACGTCAGAAAACATTACATACTCCAGACTGAATCTGACGCCACAGTGGGCAGACATGGTGGCATCGACAGGTGTTTCACTTCCCAAGCGCTGCCCCTCAAGAAGGCCATAGT
This sequence comes from Bramus lutescens, assembly GCA_001685075.1. NCBI lineage: Eukaryota > Metazoa > Chordata > Mammalia > Rodentia > Cricetidae > Bramus > Bramus lutescens. The sequence goes on from LOEQ01001032.1 coordinate 301,175, forward strand.
TGAAGGTAAGGGTAGTCTCAGCAGTGGCGCTTGGCTGCAGGTTCAGAGAAATATTCTTGGCTCCAGAGTTTCAAATAAATTATTTCCAAGGATTCAAGTAGGACTGCCTTGAAATATGGCCTTGTCCATTCTGTAAGCTTAAATTTAGTGAAAATTCAATTACTAGACGAATGAGTAGTAATTTTTATACATGAGTTCCTGAAAGCATTACTATGAATATAACCCAATGGGAACTCAGTCAAGCGCAGGGTAAGGTACTGACACCACAGTCGGTGAGTCCCAGGGATGGCTCTTCTTCTTCCATTAGTTCCAAGTATATCTCGATGTAGAATCATAGTTTTTAATGCTTTCTCTTAAAACATTTAATTATGTCCTGTGTTACATATAGTGTAAATGTGATATTTGTTTGAGACTAGCAAATGAAAATCAGGTTTTATCTGAAAGAATATTCTGTGTCTCTGAAGAGGAATCCTGAGCTGATTAAGGTGTGGGAACTAGCAAGCACAGGTGAGTGCTGTAAGGGACATGGACATGAGGCCTCCTAAAACAGTCGTTAAAATTACCCAAGGCAGCTGGGTGGTGGCACGCGCCTTCAATCCCAGCACTCGGGAGGCAGAGACAGGTGGATCTCTATGAGTTCGAGGCCAGCCTGGTCTACAAGAGCTAGTTCCAGGACAGATTCCAAAGCTACAGAGGAACCCTGTCTTGAAAAACAAAAGCAAAAAAAAACCAAACCAAAACAAAAAATTACCCAATGCAGTTTATTGGTATGGGATACTTTTAGGAACAAGTAACTTAGTACAAGGAAGCCGCCTCATGGCCTCATGGTTGTATACACAAGAGTGCTTGCTTTTATGGTTTTGGTCAACACTTTCTTTCAAAAATCTGACGACTATCAGTGATCATAAGCTAACACTGTTGAGAAAAGAAGTGGAAACAAACCCCTTGACCTTAATACAGGAGCGAATTCTCAAGCCACACGATGAGATTCATTGCGGAATATGCCTGGAGAGTTTGAAAGGGACGGTATCTAATGAGGAATCTCTAAGACCACTGTTGGGAGGCACCATGTGGCTGCTGTGGGATGTGATGTGAACAGGGGACAGAGAGCGATGAGGTGTCCTGCCGGCCCACCTTCGTCTCCGTGTTTATTTCACTGATGTTATTAATGTTATTAGAGTGTCTTATGTTTTCAGGAGGACTGTCTCACTTTTTCATTTTGTGTGATCGTTTCTCAATTGAAATGTAAAGTCACCAAAGCTGTGGTCACCAGTTTGGTTTTTATTATCAAATATTCTGACTAAATCCTAGCAAAGTACTTCTGGCATGAACTCTCAGATCAATAGCCAATATAGATGCAAATATATGGGGCTTTTTTCCAGCTTCTCTGTGAATCTTCTATATTTGTTTTTTCTTTTTGTGTCATGGGCATGAGGAAAACAAACAATTCTTGAGCTCTCATTAATTTCCCTCTGGAGATCTGGTATAGAGTGGCACTCTACATTCACCAGAGTGCTTACAGAGACAACAGTCTGCATCTTTGCTGGGGAATTACTTTATGCCCAGCAAACCTCTCAGAACTCATCATTCCAGTCTCACACACGGACTTTCTGAGACGCATTTTCTAGAAAGATTGACTTTGCTTGCAGCTTGGGAACACATGGGTCCACTTGTCCTCAAGCCTTCTCTTGCATTCTCCCCATTTGCTTTCAGCTGAGAGGCATGAACATTGGAAGGCATCTCCTGGTCTATATCTGGCATTCATGCTTTACTATTTTCCACAATAATGCACAGTGGGTGACAGACTGAGGACAGCATTGGTTACAGATATGCAGCCGTGTTAAATGATCCTCATGACAATTGCGCATACACCTATTACCAAGCTAATCTTAACAAAATTGATTACTCAAACTTTCTAAATCAAATGAGTCAACTGCAATTAAAAGAACTTTAGCAAAACCTTTTCCCATTTACATTGTAATCTGATTACTTATATAACATAAGTCTTAAAATATTTCTACTAGCAAAATGTTCTGTTTAAAAGACCTCTTAAAAGCCAAAACTGTTTGAGTCAAATAAAACTAAGAATTAGTGACTTTTTAAAAAACTATTCTATTCCTGTCTATGATACTTGTGTTGACAAGTATCTTTTTTGTTATAGTCAACCTCTTTCCTTCTATTTCTCAATAGCTCTTTTCTTCTATGATAGGGCAGATTTGACAGTTAATTGTCAAATTTCTCATCCTTACCCAACCTCCCATGAAATGCGTTTAATTTTGGGGTAAATGAATTGTATAATTTAATGAATTTTGGTGTACAGATATGAGTAGGCTCTAAAGCACAGCCATTTTAGGTTCCGAGAGTGTAAAACTATTGAGCTAAGTTAATGTCTTCCCTGCAAAACACCCACACCATCAGCTTGGGTCTGTGAATGGTACTGAGAGGGCAAAGGGAAGATTCTACAGATGGATTGGAGTCCAGATTTTGAGCTGGGACAGGAAGGAAGGTAACTTTCATATGGGAGAAGGCAATGCAGACGTCCAGACTGGAGATCATATAGCCATAGACAGAGAAGTCTACCAGGCACTCTTAAGCTAAAAATGTGGGGGGCAGGGGCTCTACTAAAATCTCTGGGGACACTAACCAGCTGCCTCCTGGGCTTTAGTACCACAGGGATTATTTTTAAACATCTACTAGAAATAAGTTTATGTTGCCATAAGCTTCCAAGTGTGTGGTGATTTTGTACCAGTCACTCTCAGACCAGCGATTCTTAACCTGCGGGCTGTGATCCCCTTGGGGCAGACAGACCCTCGCCAGGCATTACCTCAGACCATCAGAAAGCATAGATATTTCCATTACAATTCATGACAGTAGAGAATTACAGTTATGAGGTAACATTGAAAATAATTTTATACTTTGGGTCACCGCAGCATGACGAACTGAATCAAATGATCACAACACTAGGAAGGTTGAGAAGCACTGGCCTAGACACCCACATCGGCTTATGTCTTGAATTACACACAATGGGCACTGACACAGCTCTAAGCACACAGAGTAGGTGTGTTTACCTGTGTGTTTTTTCAAACATCAGAGCAATCCCTGCTAGAGATTCAAATATGTCACTCTGGAAATGTGCCTCTTTGACATAAGTATTATCTTAAACTGGATATTTTGAAAGAAAAATTGAGAGGAACTCTGAAAGCAGAAAAATTGTTTTTTTTTAAATAAGAATTTGCACATATAGAGGAAGTCTGCTCTTTGTTGGGTTTAGATGAAGTCTATATCAAAACTCCAATCCTCAGTCACTTATCTCGAGTTATTCCTCTTTCCAGATGCCTTCCATGTATACTTGAGATAAGCTTGGTGCTAACCTACTGTTGCTGCCTTTCAATCTTTATTATAGGTGTTCAAGCCAAAGACTAAGGAAAGCAAGAGACTTTATGTTTTCCTTACTTACACTATAAATATGAAAGATGAGGTTACTGGTATCAAGAGCTCCTAGAGGAAGATATGTCATAACCTCGAGGCAGAGGAAGGAGGTATTGAATGCAGGTGGGGGATGTGTAGGACATGAACTGAGTGCAGTTTTCAGGGCAAGTGGATGATTAATCCCAATTATCAGCTTGATGGGATTTAGAATCACCATGGAAACAAAACCCTGGGTGTATCTAGGATTACTTAGATTAGACCATTTGAGGGGGAAGATCAACCCTAATTGTGAGCTACGTCATTCCTCCGACTGAGGTCTCTGAAAACCAAGCATCAGCATCTACTCCTTGCTGCCCCTCAACTTTAAGATCCATTGTTAGCAGATACTTCAAGCTCCAGCTCTAGTGACTTCCCCTCCACAAAAGACTGTGCCCACAACCTTGAGCCAAAGAAACTCTCTTTTCCTGAAGGTGCTACTGTCTGGAATTTTACCATTACTATAAGAAAGCTAACATATGCAGCAGTCTTAGCTAGGGTTTCTAGTGCTGTGATAAACACTAAGACCAGCATGGTCTTATATGCTTATAGCTTGTAGTTAGGGCAAGAACCTGGAGGCAGGAGCTGACGTGGAGGCCGTGGAGGAGTGCTGTTTCATTGGCTGGCACCTCCTGGTTTGCTAACCTGCCTTCTTAGAGCACTCAGGACCACCAGTCTAATGATGGCATTTCTCCCTGTAGGCCTCTCACCCACAGTGATCATCAATCAAGAAAATGTACCCACACAGGCCAGTCTGGTGGAGGCATTTTCTCAATTGAGGTTTCCTTTCTCAATGTGATTCTAGCCCTTGTCAAGCTGACATAAACGCTAGCCAGCACAGGAGCTTTGAGACGATCTAAAGGAACTGATCAGAGAGTAAACAAGCAGAGGGGAAAGCGTTTAAGGACGGCAAAGGATTCAGCTAGGGCCCTGGATGAAATGAGCAGTACAGTGGGGAAAGAAACCCAAGGTCTTGGGGATGGGGAACAGCCACGAGGGCACCATCACAGGCAGGCAGGCAGCCTAGGAAGAAGTCGCTGGGCCAGGCAAGAGGTGAGGGGTGTGTGTGTGTGTGTATGTCTGTGTGTGATGTGTGTATGTGTGTGTATGAGTGTGTATATGTGTATGTTATGTGTGTATGTGTGTATAAGTGTTTATATGTGTATGTGATGTGTGTATGTGTGTGAGTGTGTATATGTGTATGTGTGTATGAGTGTGTATATGTATATGTGTATGTGTGCATGAGTGTGTATATGTATATGTGTATGTGTTTATGAGTGTGTATATGTGTGATGTGTGTATGTGTATATGAGTGTGTATATGTGTATGTAATGTGTGTATGTGTGTATAGGTGTTTGTGTGTATGAGTGTGTATGTGTGTATAGGTGTTTGTGTGTATGAGTGTGTATGTGTGTATAGGTGTGTATGTGTGTTTATATGTGTATGTGTGTGATGCGTGTATGTGTGTATGAGTGTGTATATGTGTGATGTGTGTATGTGTGTATAGGTGTTTGTGTGTATGAGTGTGTATGTATGTATAGGTGTGTATGTGTGTATGTGTGTGTATATGTGTATGTGTGTGATGTGTGTATGTGTGTATGAGTGTGTATATGTGTATGTGTGTGTATCAGTATGTATGTGTGTGTATCAGTGTGTATGTGTGTATGAATGTATATGTGTATGTGTGTGATGTGTGTACAAGCAAGACACTGACAATGAGAGCAATAATTGAGAGAGATGTTATAGAGAATTCGCAGAACACAGAAAAAGATAGAGATAAACAGGAGGTTGTGTTGAGGCCGCTGCCAGCAGGCACAGTCAGACATGGGGAAAAAGACAACAAGAAGGAAGAAAGTACCAGAACATCCAGGCACCTCCGGGCCAGAAGGGAAGTGTCTTTTGAAAAGTTAGAAACATGGACAGAATAAGAAAGTTCAAGTCTGGCTGAAGTGAATTCGCACCCCTCCCATACCTGGCTCTGTGGATTGGGTCTGAGTGACAGGCACACTATGCATTCCCTCCCCATAAGTGACTCACTTCTGGTCACGAGAAACCACCTTATAATTTTTTCTAAAGAAAACTATGTTAGGAAGGGATATCTACTTCCAAACTGCTTAATGAAAAAGACCAAATTCATGACACTTTTGAAACAAACACACTTCATTATTTTGTAATAAATTCTGGTTTTCAGAGAAAGTGAAAAAAAATACACAACAAGCCAACCCATATTAATCACATGACAGGTGCCTCTAACATCACAGGAATTCAAAATAGTCCGGCACAAGACCTTTACTTCAAAGTCACAACATAGTGATTTATTTGCTTGGAATTTCATGTCCTAAGTCAAGCAAATGAGATGATATAAAAAATGACACAAACAGAACTGAAAAATGAGGGGAAACTTGTAACTCGCCATCTACGACATGCAGCAAAGCTAAAGACGTTGGAATTTATGAGCAGAAAAATAGGGAAAGCCGAGCAGCAAATGATGTTTTACATCTGAGTCTTAACATTTCTCTTAGAATTCTGAAAAGGAAATGTTACTAAATGCTAATATTACTCTTTTCTGCCTTCAATGCAGTCAGGACGGGGCATTTAGCCTTAGCCAGCCAACATCACAGTCCTCACTAGAAGATTTCAGCTAAACTATGTCCCCATTACAATCCTGAATGTCAAAAATCCATGCTAGTTATGACACTGGGGATTCCGCTGGCTTTCACACTTGGACGATGCATGTGATTCACCACTATCAGCTTTCACATCACCATTATGGATTTCAGCAGATTCAACATACAACGTGGGAAGCAGAACCACCCCCTCTTCCAAGGACAAACAGTGCAGGAGGGGCAAAGGAGTCATGGAGGAGTCATGGAGGTTGAACGTCAAACTACCACCAGACGACGCTGGTGGTAAGATGCCCTAGAGAACTCCCTCCACACTGCTCCACACTGCTCTTATACCAGACGACTGGAAATGACGCTGCTGTCTCTCTGCAAACTCCATAGTGTACCCATCCAGCAAGCCACGGCTCTGGCATGAGCATTATGTTCAAATGACGCATGCATGTGGAAAGCTGTGCCTCAAGGTGACGAGGCCACCGCTTGAATGTGGTGAACCTCAGACTGAGGCCAGCCTGGCTCCAGGCTCTGTTAACCCTCACGCAATAGTCATTTCATCAATGAATTGCCTGAACATGCTTTATTCCCAATTCCCTCCCATTTTATCAAAGTCCTGCTGAAAAGGTGGGTGTGCCTGCTTTGAATGAGTTATAATAAGGAACACATGGTGCTTTCTCTTCTTAATAAAAGAAAGACCGACTCTAGCTAAGAAAGTGGCTGGGGAGACATCTGCCTCTTCATGCTTTCGTTTCTGAGATTTTGAGAAAATGGTGGTGAAGTATCAATGTTGATTCCTCCCCCACCTAAGCTCTCAAAGTTCATGTAAAACACAGACGTAAACTTGATTGAGCTCATTTTCTGACTAGAATTCTGTGCACTTATCCAAAACTACTTGACATGAAACCCAGCTCCAAGACACAGGGAATCTACCGCTGTGGTTTTGTGGGATAGTTTTTCTTTATCCCCTCTAATGGAATGTAGTAACTCACTTTGGGAATAGACTCCAGTTTGATTTTTCTGTGCTAAGTTTTCTAGTCTTTGCTCAGACATGGTAGGCCATCAGACAGGACTGGGCCTGCAACCGAGATGGAAGGACATTCAGACAAAGAAAGCCCACTGGAGCTTCAAGTTCAGATCTTGAGTTTCCGTATTCTTCTTATGTGGTGAAAGACAGGAGTTTGCATCCCCAAGGGGAAGATGGTAGCCATTCTCATCCTCCCACATTACAGAGCTTTGGTACCCTGAAGCCAGTGCTAAGAAGCTCTCTGAGAAACATCTTCTTCCTCCGGTATTTGTTTCTGCTGTCCTCCACACAGGATAATCCCCTGGCCATGATGCTGAAGATCTCTTAGCATCCTGGGAAGGAGCTATATTTTATGCTGATAGCTAACAGAGTGTCTAATAATTCTGAAGTTTTCAATGCAAACAGCTCTCTGCCACAGTCCCTTTACCAGTCTGGTTAAGATGGATCATTAAGAAAATCTGTATAAAATTCTCAAAAAATAAGAAAAATGTATATTTAAAAAGCTAACTTATATGTCCAAACAAGTTAACTTTCTTCCATAAATTGACACATATGTTTTCTCTTGGTGGCAATGATGTAATGAATCTTGATGCCAGATAATTGGGTCTGTCAATTATTCATATAGAATGCTGTAGCTGTGACAATCAGACTGCACACACACGGTCAAATATCAATTAGAAGGCATTTAATTGCTTTCTGTTTTCTTTATTTTTAAGAGCTTCATACATATATTTAATGAAATATGATCATGCCTGATCCCACTCTCCTGTTCTAGTCTCTCCATGTCCCACACCACACTCACCCCAATTTCATGTCTTGATGATGACGATGTTTATCTGCTACGTTCGGTTAGCGCTGACCATCAGTGCAGTGCATGTGTGTGTGTGAAACTTACTAGTGGCCATAATCTCAAGAAAGAATGATACTCCCATTCTAGCAACTATCCACTGCCAATAACACCTCAATGGGGGGTGGACCCTGGCCTTTATCTACCCTGTCTTAGTCTCAGAGCTCCGACCAGTTATGCATCTTGCTATTGACTGTTGTCTATTGTAAAAAAGGACTGCCTTGGCCCAAGGCTGAGAGATACTCCAGTCCAAGGGCATAAGCATAAAGGTTCAGGGGGCAATTTATAAACATGGCTGTTTAGCTAAATAACAACAATAGGTTCTAGCCTAGAACCTAAGACCTTTAAAATCATGGGCTTTTAACCAGAATTAGAGATCCAGGTGTGAAATTGCTTCCTGTGGAGCAGCCCTTAAATCTAATCAGAAGTCAGTTACCTCATGACTACCATCCCACTATGGCACCAGGGGGTACACCCTACCTGGAAAATTGGTATTGTAGCATACAGGGTCAAGCACTAGGTAAGACCATTAATGCCTTAAAAACAAACAAACAAAAAACCCAGCAGCCTACACGGTGCCTTCAGGTGCTGGGGGAAATTAGCCAGCAGGGAGGAAATTACAAGTCAGTTTGAATTGACTTCTCTAGGTTTCACAGCCAAAGCATGCACTGTCTTCAGTAGACTAGCTCTACCATACAGTTACAGTAGGCAACTCAGGGCAGTGGCAATAGCCCAGCGGGTTTTGGAGACCTCTGAGTCTTTTTGAAATGATTTCTGGTTTTGCAAACTATGTAGGCCCTCAATGTCTTCAGTGATTTTCTTTGTACAAAGACTTTCTGAATCTATAACTGTTTTGATTAGTCTACCTTCCATGGTGTTTGGACAAACACCGTTATATTCTGCTAGATTTATAGTCACACTAATATACAATCCACGTGCTCAATTGCCCAATTTTAAATGAAGGTATGAAATAGAGATCTAGGAATTCCAAATGTGGCACTGGGGAAAAAAACTCTCATCATCTCACCATTTCTAGATTTCTGATTATGGCTACTGCTAAAACCACCTTCCTGGGCCATCTCTGTCAATCCCTACATGTCCTTTAAACAATCACGAGTCTTAGAGAAATAAATTCTTAATATTAGAAAGTGAGTTTGGCACTGTCTTTATATCAACTGCTAAAAAATTATTAAAGCCTAACAGTCCCAAGATGGAAAAGTAAATCTATGTTTTTGCATGACAAATAGCAATAAAGGCACTCACTGAGGACCAGCTATAGCTAATATTTAAATACTCACAGCATATGGAACAAATAGAAGCTCTGCCAACCTTATGACACCATTTCATTAGTTCTATGCTGAGAAAATAATCACAAAACAGGTACTGTTAGCTATTAGTAACTATGGAAGTGTGTGTGTGTGTGTGTGTGTGTGTGTGTGTTTTCCATTCAAATTGGAAACTGCATTCACCTAATATTTACTGAGATCCTATTACGAGAAAGGATCCAGGATTTTACAAAGGCCATCTAAAGCCTCCTCTGTTTTAGAAATTCTCAACCTTCTGAGGATAATAGAGAAGTAGTTCTAATACAACTTGAAAAGTGAAGAGAGAGAGAGTTGTCCTTTGGCATCTGAGGCAGATGAATTCCAGATCCCCCATGAATATACAAATATGCAGATGTTCAAACCCCTAGATCAAATTGTATCATGGTTCCGTGCAGCCACCATATACTTTCCCTTATATTTTAAAGGATCTGTAGGTGACTTGCAATACCTATGGGATTGTAATAGTTGTTACAGTACACTGTTTAGGGATTAACAACAGGTATGCAAATATTCAGAGGACATGGCTTTCTCAAAAGGCATTTTCAACACTCAGTTGAATCTACTGATGCAGATCCCACAGTCATGTGACTGCATTTCATGAACACAGAAAACTCTGCCAGAAGAGATAGCTGATACCACAGCAAACTTAGGACGAAAGCCATCTGTGTGGGGAGGCAGGGATGGGGATACTGGTAGAATAAGAATACAGATGGGTGCTGGAAATTAGCAACAGCATGGTAAAGTATAAGGAGCAGAAAAGCATGCCATGTTCAGAGAAACACAAAACATGTCTGTGACTGAAGCTGAGGTAGGATCAGATGGTGGGGGTACGAAATCTTGAATCTGGAAAGTCATAAAATGGAAGACCAGGACGTCTCTTCCATGTTGTACTGTAAATGTAGTTTTTAAAATAGTTTAAGGGTTTTAAGCAATGTGGTAAAAAACAGTTTTACAGTTTTCATATATTAAGACAGCAAACACTTTGTAAGGAAGGAGAAACCGAAGAACATTGCACAAAGTTGTCTGGGTCAGAGAGTCCTAAATTTCTAACAGAATAACACAGAAAGTTCACAAGGATAACACAGCATACAAGAAACATAGACAACAAGTCATAAGCATCTATAGTTGACATTTCTGGAGATGAAGCAAGAAGCCTGGTTTAAAGAACTTCAATGAGGCAGAATCACATGCAGACTGGGGAGAGTGGTATAGGACACACACAGGCATCATAGGTTGCAAAGAGAGCGGGTCAAGGCATCTTTTGTTCCAGACAGAAGGGTCTGAATCCCAGCTCTGAGGTGAGTTTAAAGTATTTTGCCATAATAGGGTGGTGGCTCTGCAGTAGTCTATTTAGGAAAAATGTGGAATAGAAGATAATGGTAAGCTGTCTATTATCTGCATTTTACATGGACTTTCTCCTTGAGAACAAAGAAAGTCTACTGTACGTGTGGCTCTCATATTTACCTGGGTTTATGTTTTGGGGAGATGGAAATGGAAAGGAAGTCAGTCACAACAGCTCAGATGGATGAAGTTGCCTTCCATGTGGATGATCAATATACAAGTTTGCATCAAAGAGCTGTCCATATCATGGATATAAAATTAAATTTAAGAATCTCATATGAAACTCTTGGTCAGAGGGACAAATGATTTACCCCAACATATGCCATTAAGTTGAAAAAAATCCATCATCATCATCATCATTAGAACAATGTCTAGCCTGCCATTTGACTATTGAATGAAGTGGGGTTTTGTTTGTTTGTTTGTTTTAACTAAGGATCTCTTAATTGTACCATCCTGCCTGGGTTTTCTTCCTCCCTCAGATGCAGTTTCTCAGTCTCCTTTGCCTGTGGCATTCTCCTGCATGTGCCCAGAACCCTTCTTCTCTACTCTTGCTCTCTGGGGAGCATCGCTTAGTCTGGCCTATCAATTCCAACTCTCTCCTGGACATATCCCTTGGTATGTGTCCCAAAATGTGTTAATTATTATCCATAAAAATCATGTTTTCCCTCTATGTCTTCCAACTTGTTCCTCCTCTAGAGTTGACTAGATAACCACCCCTTCCCCAGCTGTTAAACATTCCCTCATTATTCTTGGTTCCTCTGGTTCTCACATCACCAGCACCCACTCTACCATAAATTCTGGAATGATAACAAAGAAAATAAACAAAGAAACCCTGGTCCCCCCATTACATCATTCCCTACATCTATCTGCAATGATTTTCTTTCCAGGGTCCTTCTTCCAATCTCACTCCAGAAAACGACTTTTCTAACTTCAAGCGTCTTTTGTAGAGGGCAATTAGACGATGTTCAGTGCCTTCTAGCAACTTGCCACCATCTTAGAGATGAAATTCAGAACCCCCAACTTCATTCACAAAGCCTGATGAGGTTCTGTGCTCGTTTCTCTGTTCGATGTCATTGCTCTGACACTTTAGCACAGTGAGGGAGGATTTCAAAACCCTTTAGATGCTTTCAGATGGCTGGACTCTTTCCCTGTCCTATGCCTGTGTATTTTGGCTCCTTCCCCCAAAGGAGTCTTTCCTTTACTGCTACCTAACCCCCTGTCCTTCAGACAGAAGTTCAAAAGCCACATACTGAGAGTGGCCTTGCAGCATGAGCCTCTTTAGAAGATACCAGGGACCCTCCTGCCTCTTTCGTATTCTCAGCAGCATGCTTGTACTCATCACTCATCAATGCTTTCCTTAATTACTGTTAATTGATTAAATGTTTGTCTGACTATACAGCTTCTCACAGAAGAGCCTGTAATGTAATTCAATTATTTATTCTTGAGCATTTAAGCTCTGGCTGCCCCAGAATACATTTTCATTAAAACCACGCTGAAAGAATGATTAATCTGGTAGCTTGAAAAGACACACTGAGTATCTCTCTGAAAGTGGGTGGCAGAACTTGAAAACTTGAAAGTGGGAGAGGCTCCCCACATTTCTTAGTAGAAGCACTGGGTTGTAGAGCTTACCTTCAAGCTGAGGGTGAAGTAGGAGCAAATCCACTTGCATTTCTGAACTTACCTCTCGCTTCCACAGAGCAGGAATAAGACTTGCTCTTGTTCCCTGAGGTCCTAGTGGGAGTCATCAAGGTACAACTAGTAGTACTCTCTAAACTCCAGGCCAAGACATCTCAGGAGAAATAGTCAGGCCCAGAAATTTTTGTGCTCAGCAACAGAAAAGTTCAATAAAGGGACTGACTGATGTGCTTTTTGTTTTCAATGGGTAAATGGTGCATGGCCTATGACACTGAGAAATGGCCACACACACACATATAGCCCTTCTAAAGATCGAGCTCTGCCTATCTGACAAAACAGTTCAGATTACTTATATAGTGTCTTTATTAATCCTTCATTAATTTTCTCCTAAAAATTGAAATGTAATATAAACATCACAGTCTTCACTGAAAATGTGCATCTGAACAGCTTTGAGAGGGGAGGGATCCAGGCAACTGACTACATCTCCTCATTGAGCAGACAGTCAGTGAATTACAGTGATAATAAAGTTCTTCTTGCCCATCTTACTGCCTTTTCTCTCTGTGAAGGGCATCACGAGTGGCTCGGAACCCAGTTCTCAAATTAGGCAGCAATGTTGGTGTGGTTTCAGATACTTTCCATGGGACAACAATGACAGGGATAGTAAGGACATTTATACAAGGTTCGGAGACAGCTTAGAAATGAGCAAGGGAAGGGGTCCCCTAGCGACCTCCATACCAGAAATCTGCAGATAGCAAGGAACTCAGGTCAAGGTCAGCGTTTGCTTCTCCATCAGAGGCTGCAGATGATGACCCAGCCCAGGGGTGCTGGAGGCCCAGCAGAGGCCCTGACCTGCAGGCTCTTCATCTGGACTGAGTATGGAAAATGAGCTGTGAAGGACTAAGCAGGGATACTGGGGAGATGAGATGCCAAACAAGATGTTATGTCACTAATGGACAATAGAAAGACTCGTATTGATTTGCAGGGAATGTGAAGAGAACGAGTTATAGACATTTCCCCCCTCCTTTCATATACAGCTACTTGGAAAGTTACTCAGAGACATAGCCACATTTTCATGTACATTCTTAAACTAAAAGGCTCACTGAAACAAAACTTTACTATGTCATAAAATTTTTGGCATCTCAGATAAAAATGTATTGATCAGACTTCTGAAGTCTTGGGATGGGTTTTACATTATCTAATGAAGATGGATAGGCAATTGGGCAAGCTGTTGAAAAGGAAGGCTTGTTGATCAATCATCTTCTCCCTTTTGGGCTCAATAGCTAAGCCACTAGCATTCTTGGGGACTTGACATTTACGAGACCATAGGAACCTATGGTGACTGTGGGTGTGGAGAGCTGGGCTAGACACGGACTAAAAGTATTTGTCCAGTCTTTTATCATTAATTTTCTCCTTATCTTTTTTTCCTGTTTCTCTCATTTTTTTCTCATTGGTTGCTGGATACCATGCATAGCAATGACATCAAATGGTCTTGCTGAGGACGAAGGAGACTGTACTTAACATCTAGCACCGTGTCTATATAGATCAAGCTTGCTAAGTTGTCAACTATGTAATTACTTTAATTGTTTAAAGAAAAGCCCCCTTTAGTCACATTCTAATCCTTGGAAGCACAGCTACAATGGGAGGGAGAAATGCAAAGCGCTACCAGGAATGATTTGATTTTAATATTCACAGAAGGTCCATAGTAACAATATTTCCACACGTGTTCACTGAAAAATCCTTTGCTTTGAGGGAGCTTTAAAAACAAAATCCCAAATAAATGCCTGTGGGAGTTCAAATGACTTAAAAAGCTAAATCCATTCAGTCAGGAGGGGGTGGGTATACAGATGTCTGCTAACCAAGAGAAGAAATCTGTTTGGAATAGTAAGTTCCTTATTGCAATATTTGAGAAAGTTGGAATAATGCCATGCATTAAGAATTTCTAAAACAAAACGCTGGCTTTCTATTTCATATCCAAGGTTCTAGAAGTCATTGAGAGTCTATCATATATAATCTCTTTTGCTTGTCCCCACTTCATGCGTGCACGTGTGTGTGCATGCACAGGTGTACATATTTGTGCATCTTGAAGGCAAAGGTCAACCATGGGATGTCATTCCATAGGAGCCATCTTACTTTCTTTCAAACAGTCTCTCAGTAGCCTTGACCTCTGCAAACAGATGTGGCTATCTGAGCAGCAAGCTCGGGGAGGCCCCTTCTTCCATCTTCCTAGACAAAGGGCTACAAGAGTGCACCACCACAACTAATTTTTTCGTGTGTGTGCTAGGGATCAAGCTCAAGTTTGCTTAGTTGTGTAGAAAGCTATTTCCCCAGCCCAACTCCGTCTTTTCCTGTGACTTGAATTAGGTCCTAGCAAGCCACCAGAACAGTGTTCTTTCTTTCTTTCTTTCTTTCTTTCTTTCTTTCTTTCTTTCTTTCTT
>LOEQ01001032.1:319837-338456 GCA_001685075.1 Bramus lutescens
TTCGGGGTATAAGCTAGCTGTGCAGGAGCCGGGCGGGATGAAAAGCAGGCCTGCCCACTCCCCTATCACTACACCACACCACAAAGATGAGGGTTTTTTGCATGATTTTAATATCCACAACATATTAGATCCTGTGCTTGTATAAAAATTAAGGAGTTGATGCTGAACCAGGAGAATGAATGTTAAAGGCTTGCCTGGGCTTGAGGGAGAATAAAGTCCTCTGGGCAACTTAATTGAAGCCTTGTTTCAAAATGTTCCAATTGGGTATCCAATACCATATGCTCAGGCCTGAAAACATATACAGACTCACTGTTTTCTATTTACTTAAGAATGCCACATCATCTGTGATGTGTTTCGGGTAGCTTGGAACAAAGGAAATAAATGAAATAGAAACAGATGAGGTCACAGATATGCAAAATATGACATTGATGAGCTTTTTAATTGGCTGCTGAGTATGTAGAGTTTCAATGTAGATATTATTCATTTAACTTCTATGTGCATTTCTTAAAATAAGTACTTTTAAGGTATCATTCAAAAACATGAATAATCCTTCAAATCTGATAAGTTGCATTACAGAATGCTAACATGGCCTATTTAATATCATAATATTACATGCTATTTAATAAACAATATGATAAACTCTTTTCAAGCCACTTTAGTCTATTGATTTGATTTTAGACATCCATGCTATTTGCTATTCTCCACTCTTGATGAATGCAGCAGAATTTTACCATGCTTTGTTGGTAATGGATTTCACACCAACTGTATTATGATTTACCCCTGCAAATATATTGGCAGATTTTATATGCTTAGGTCTGATAGATACTAAAGCTGTCAATCAAATGGGCTGATACACAAATACTTCTAGTATATTGATAAGGAAATACTGAGACAGGCTGAGGTTAGAAACCTAGGGAAAAATTTATAAGGTATTTTTGTGTGTATAAGATGTAGATAGCTAGCTGGTTCTGTAGAGGATGCTTGCGCAGACGATGATAAGCCCACCCATTTATTGAAGGAAAATCAGAGAAAATGGGGTCCTGAGACTCTCAGATAAAACTTGGGTTTTGTCATTTTTATTTTGCAATGAAGTCTAGGCTCTGTCAGTAAATGGTAATATGACAGCACCATATTAGAATGTGAAAGGAGCTTAATTACATTGGGAGTAAAAATGTCATCATAATAAATATCATTGTCCCCAGCAGTTAGAGTCAACACAAAAGTAAGACATATTGAATACAGAAGTGAGAGAAAGATAATTGGCTATTAATAAGGAATTTATTTTCCTTCAACTGCAGTGAATTTCATTTACATCACACTTCATAAATAATTGCCTCTAACACTTCAAGGGATTACAGCAATTTATCACAGATTTTTAAATGGTACTTAGTATAGATAATTAATCAGCAACAGCAGATTGATTTGTAACCATTTAATCAGTTAAAGATAAATTTTGTTTGTGTTTTAAGTATCATGATTTATTTTCAAGAAGGTATATTTCAATTTGTTTAGGAAATGATGGCGACCTCACAGCGAAGGGGAGAGAACAGAGTGCACTTACACCGGGAACCATCTCTGTGGATATTATATAAAAGCACTGCTTTGACTCCCGGTTACAAGAACTGCATACTAAAGGGACCAAGGGAAACTCAGCTGAAAGCAGAGAGGGCGTTATGCAGACAGAAGTGCACAATAGAGTTGGAGCACCTCACCTGCAGCACATCAGCTTACCAGCAGCCCCTGGGTACACACATACATGTTGGTGCTTAAGAACATAGGAGACACGGGCAGATAACACAGGGGGAACTGACAAATGGTTCCCATGGTGATTGGTTCCAGGATCTCTTGGGTCTTGAAATATGAGGATGCTCAGGGCCCTTCTACAGAATCATATAGCATTTGCAACACACACACACACACACACACACACACACAGCACTGTATTTTAATCTAGCCTCATTGCCTATAATTCCTGTAATATACTTGCTGTATAAATGGTTGTCATAGTTTCTTATGAGCTAAAGAAAAGAGAAAACTTCATACACAGCCAGCACAGTTCTTTCTCTGTTTGGTTTTATTCTGGAGAATTTTCAGTCTGAGGTTGACTGAATCAACAGATGTAGAATTTGATAATATAGAAAAAAGCCAATTGTGTGATGTTTTTATACATGGGAACAAAGGCAAATGTATACTGAGAAAAACACCCTACTGTGTCAGAGGTGTGACATGTGTCTCAGTAAGCAGACAGACTCGGAAAAGCTGTGGGATTCACAAAAAAAGATGGTATCTGAGTTCTGGTTTGGCTTCTATTCGCTACACAAACTTAGGCAAGTTTTCTAACTTATATTTGTTCACTCACCTGAAAATAAGGTGAAAGTTTCAAAGAATGCAGTGTCCTTGAAAATACTATAACACAAAGACAGCAGAAATATTCTCAATAGAATTCCCCCCAAATGGTAGCAAAGGAGGAAAAGATTTGTCTGATAATAATCTCAAGGTTTCTTTGATCTATCTTCTTATATGCTGGACTCCTACAGACAGCAGAACATATTAGAACTACATAAAGTAAGGATTTGGTCTGAGGCTTATTTCTAAGGTAGGAAACCAATCCCATTAGCAGCATATGACTCTGAGCTCCAGTCACATTGTAACAGGAAAGGTGTCAGAAGACAACCCAGGCACTGCATACTGCTTGCACAGCTGTCCCAAACTGGTACCTGGAGCTGGAATTTACAGCCCAGTCTGTCTAAATGCAAATTAGATGGTTAATAAAGTGCCGACATTCCTTCTACAACATGAAAGTTTAATACCTTCCAGGAAAGATGCCTATGTGGCCAGTCCCCATGAAAGCCCTGGGCACGGGGTATACCTGGCTAACACTACTCCGATTCTGCTACAAGAGGCACAAAGCCCAACCCTGTGACCATATAGGGGACTTGGAAGCTTGATTCTGCTTCCTCCACTGTCACCCAATTTTGCTTCATTTCTTCACCTGTAAAGATCAGTCCTTGAGATGTGGTACCATGATAAGGTGTTAGATTTCCTAAAGATCCATTAAATGTGGCACAGACTCTGAAGGCTTTCATGCCCTGGCACCATCAACATGAAAGAGAAAATTTTAGAGAAAGATGCCCCCAAACATGAGCAGAGCAAGTCCCTGCATTGACGTGACACACAACTGTCTCTAGATTCTGAGTATATGTGAGGACCTGCTAGGCACTGAAGGCTTAGAAAGGGGAGGGCGGGCGGAAATGGAGCCCTCATTTCAATGCCCATTCTCTGACAAAGTCAACTAGAGGTGTTTGCGACTGGGAACTCACAAGCAGCCCTTGATGCACTTGACCTCTTGAGAGAACTTTCTCCTGGACAAGGCTATAAAGTATAGTTTCATCTGCAACTTCCTGTTAGAAGAGGAAAAGGACAGGCAAAGCTGGGGCCAGAAGGAACACAAAATTGATTGGGTAGACTTCGCACCACAGCTCCTGCAGCAAATACATTACCGAGTTTTAGGCTGTCCACAAAGAATGGCTTGAAATTTACAAATTGCCACTGAGGACTTCGTATAAACCTTTTTCTCCTTTGAGATAAAGAGATATATTTGGTCTTACTCCTCACTTTGCAACATCTGAAATATTAATTTCTTGCCCTGGAAAGGGGTAATAAAAGCCTGGTGCAGCCTGACATGTGCCAAAGGGACAGGATTTTGAAACTATTTCATTCAATATGTTTTCCTCAGAGGACAACCAGGTCAGGAATAAGGAAGGAAGCATGCATACAGCCAAAGCCAGTGTTCACTGAATCACTTTGTATACGGACACGTCTGGATTGCAGGGACGGGTCTTCATTTTGTGCCTGTGGTAATAGGTATTTTTCCATGTGATATTATCAGATACGTTGTTAACAGACACATGAAGCCCTGCCTACTACAGCACAACAGCCCTTCCTAGATTCTAGACAGACATGCAGGAATCTCTTGCGGTTATCACTTCGGAACAGTGAATTACAGAAATTTCTAAGAGGAAGAGGCTTTCAGGACCAGCAGCCAGCGTCATTCCTCCTGGTGGAGTCAGATGGATTTCTACATGGTCTAGGCAGGTCACAAAGTCATGTTCCAAGCTGAGGCACACTGAGCACCTGAGACTCTGTTTCCTGGAAGGAGCCTCTGGCCTTGTCATCGCCAGGGTCTGTGTGGAAGATGCAAAGCCCTATCTACTGGACCAGTCTCGAATCCTGACAAAAGCCCGACAGAATCCCAAACATGTCACTCAAAGACCAATCACCAATTGTAAAAACATGAAGTGCCTGAGACCCCAGCAATTGCTTGGGTGGGCTTGCAAACCAGATACCTCTGACCTAAACAGAAATAGGAATAGAAAAAGCAAAGTAAGATTTTTAGGCGGAGAATTCAAAACTTAATTCAGTGTGCTCAGATGAGAGGTTACCAATCACAGCAACATCCACCCATCCTCACCGGACCTGGTTATCAATGATCTGCTAAGAAGCATCCATTTGAAAAGAAACAATCCATCTGTGTGACATCAACATTCATAGAATGTGATTTTCTTATTACTCTAATTCAATTCTTCATGAACAGTATTAGTTATGACCTGAAAGCTTCTAGGCACCATGAAAACAACCTTAAAAGTCCAGGTCAAGCTGCATAAATATCCCATAGGGCATGTGCCATTATCATCTCTGTTTTCATAGAAGACCAACTGAATTTATTAATACAACTAAATTAAGAAGTTACCTAAATTTATTTTCTAATACTCCATGCTCCAAGTAGGATTAAGGATACATAAAACACAGAACAATAATTGTACTTTGATAATGCATCTTTATTATTGTTAGGATAAAATTTCCATTTTTCCCTTCAGCATAGACTTTATCTGTACTAAAAATAAGCACCTCTACTTCATTCAAACATCTCATTCTACACAGGAGACAGCTCCAATTCACAATCTGTTTTCTCGATACTAAAATTAGGTTTATACTGGTAGTCCCTAGGGTAGATAAATGCTCTGCCCCTCCCTAAGAAGACATTTGTCAATGTCCTCATTTCTTGTTGTAAAAGCTCCAATAAGGGGCGGGTACCACTGACATTTAGTAGGTCAAGGCTGGAGAATCTTACTAACCACATGCAGTACTCAGGAGAAACTCCGTAACAGAGAATCCATCAGTCAGCCTCTAACGTGAGACTGTGCCACTTTGAATCTGAAAATCATGCTCGCTCATCAGGTGGGTAAAATGTTAGACACATACTTCTTTGCAACACGGAAGCTTGTCTATTCAAGGTCAAAGACAGAGTACTTGCTATTACACTCCTGGAGATCGACATAGGTAGAACAAATTTACCTGGGAGAATCAACCTTGATTATCACTGTAGTGATACTAGAGCCATATTCATTGGTTCTGCCACACTCAAGGAAAAGCACTCTAGAGAGCTTATCCACCAAGGGCTAAATCCTCAACAAAACCAGATTTTGCACAACACTCTCCTTGGGTACCAAGGTACTTTGCTAGCTGGCATCTGCCTAATTATCTTTAATCATTTCCTTCAATGTATGCATGTTAGTGAGTTATATGTACTGATACAGACATGCTCTGTGTTAGCAGAACATTTCCAAATGAAGGCATACCCTCTCAACCCAATGACCATTCCTTCGATTTTCTTCAGCTGCCTCTCAATTTTTTTAAGAGTAATCAAACATTATCTCATAGTCATAGTAAATAGCATAGGACCCAAGGATCATGTGAACAATTAGTACAAACAACAGTGTACACGAATCATGCTGGTATACACACACACACAAACACACACACACACACACATGCAAAGATCTTATTTTCCTGTAATTTATTCTCCTGACTGAACCCTCTGACTCAAATGGAATACATTGCAATGAATACAGCAGTAATTACTTTCAGTTGACTATAAACCAGTAGCTAATAAAGAATTCTGAAAGAAACCAATCATGACAGGGAGATAGCAAAGGGCCTTCATTTTCATAATGTAAACTCAAACCCAGATTGGCTCGCTTCAACAATCTCAATGGAGACGCATCCTGAATGAATTGTGTTTTTTAAACCAGTGACCATTTACAAGTGAACAAAGAGCCAGTGAAAATGGAACTAGAAGACTATAATTACTTCCATTCCTTTTTTTAAAAAATGGTTATTCTGATTTAAAAATCTGCCCTATTTATTAATTATTTTAAATAGTCATCAGTGATTGAATTTTTCCCCTATACTTTAAACCTTAAGAACAATTCTTGGGGTAAAACTCTGAGACAATCACAAACACAAAGGACCTAATCACGGACCAGGACCAACACAAAGTTCTCCCATGGAAAACTAGGAACAGCTTTCTTTTGTTTTCCCTCTCTTAGCTACTTGTAGAAAAAGGACAAACTTAAATGCATGGCTGTCCCCATGTCGGTCCCACACATTGCTTCAATTACTGTTCTATTCTAGGAATGGGGGAGGGAAGGTCACTGTCATAGCGATGTCCTTGCCTCAGGAAGCAGGACCCTGGCCCAGGAAAGGGCATTCTCTTACAGCCAATAAAGTCTGTCTGTCTAGGACACAGTGCCCATCAGGACACCCAGGCTCACATCCTTCTCTTCTAATAATAACACCAAAGCAAACGGAGGAGGAAGCAATGTCTGCAGCTGTGTGCTAAATTCCTCGTGACCCCAACACAATTCAAGACTCCTCTCTGTAATTAGAAGCATTTAGACACAACTCCATAGTTTCCTTTTCCTCCCAACTACTGTCTAGGAAGCCTCCTGATGCAGAAGGCATTTTGTATTGTTTCTTGTTTGAAAATATCCCTGTCCCCCCACCACAACCTTACACACAAAGACCAACCCTGTGCTTGCCTCCATAGCGTAGGATAGCATTCTGCAAACCAGGCAAACCTCACATTCTTTGCTGGGCTGTGAACCAACATACACCATCCTCTGTGAATTCCTTTGAGAGGCTTGAAGTACCTGGTCTTCTTCCTCTCCAAAGAGGCATGCCATTAACAAGACAGTCTAGTCATCAAGAAACTAGCAAGAAAAAAATTAAGCACAGCCTAGTTAAAGCCAGGCACGAGAGTCAAAACACCTAGACTCGGAGTTTCAGCTTGCCAGACTGAAAGCAGTGTTTGGCACGCTCCCCTAACAGCTGTTTCCAGATGCCTGGTCAACATGTCTGCCCTTCACTCTGTTAGGGGACAGATCATGGTACAGGTAACACGAGGTGAAGACCCACTAAGATGGGGAGGGAAGTTTCTTAACCAGCACAGGTGGCTGGGACCTTCTAAAGATTCTTGACCCAAGTGTTTTGACAAACGACAGGACAAGTGATGATAAAAATGCAGAGATAGCCAGGAAACTGAGGTCAGAGGTCTGGCTTTGAGAGACGCCAACCTCCGAGCCCCATCTGATATCACTTACTTATTGTTTAATGCCTACAAGAACACTAGAGGTCTGCTCCACCTCCTGTCCACTGTAAATGCAAAGGCAAGGTGCTGAAATGCAGCTGTAACATCATCTGAAAGATAAGTGTGAGGCGTGCCGATGGGACCCAGCCTGACAACATGCTATGCACCTCCCAGAAAAGACACAGTTTCAGGTCATTACATTCTGAAGATTGATAGCTACATTTACAGTATACTGAATGTTTTCTTTCTTGCCATGTACTGTTAATTTATTTTCACCAGACTCTGGGGCCTGATCCCACTCTGTCTATCTGGACATAGTAACCAGCTTCAGCAATATTTAGGTGCCATCTGGGCTTCAGTTCCCATGTGCCTCCTTGGGTAAAGGAAGCAGACATCTGAGGTTCTCTTTGTTGTTTGCAATGCTCATGGCGGGAGATGCTCCGTCATAAGAGCCCCCTGAATGACAGTAATACAGCCACTGCCTTACTCAGCCAGTGAGACGCTCCTTCATAAGAGCTCCCTGGATCATGGTAGTCCAGCCAGCTTCCTTGTTCAGTCCTGATCAGGCCAGTTTTGCTCAGTGAACTCAATTAATCTCTCATGCATATATGTCAGAATGCCCCCCTCATTCCTTTGGATACACATTCACAAGAATATGATTAAGCCCTATGAATACAGAAAAACAGGAGGCTAAGCTCAGCAAATATCCAAAGGAAAGTCAGAGAGCAGCAGAGAAGACATGGAAGACCTGCATGTCTGGGCATCTGAGGTCTGACTCCTAGCAGGGGCACCTCCTGGGCCTGACTTTTAACTGTTCCATCAGCTTGGCATGTTGCAACCCAAATAGCCATGACTGATGGCTGCATATTTCTCTTTTCCTTGCTACATTCACCCTATAAAATGAGGAAGATGGAATGTTAGCCCTGCTGGCTCATGTTTCAGAAGACAGGAATTAGTTACCAAATTATCTTCCTTTCCTCTACCCGTTCTTCATACAAAGACATAGGCTAATATTCACACACACACACACACACACACACACACACAGATACATGCTCTCAAATACACACACCCACAGTTACACACACATATGCACACACTCATACATGCATACACATATGTACACACATATATACCATCTACAAGCACACAGTCACAGATACACATAAAGAAACACATGCACACAAACTCAGTCACACACAAACTCACAGTGCACACACAAACATGCAGAAACACATGCATACAAATGCACCCACATTTGCACATACACAAGTATACATATGCACATACTGACTCACACACAGACATTCACACATTTACTCACACACACATCATTATGCACACACTCACACACATACATATATCACCACATATATACACACATACACTAATACACACATAAACTCACATGTGTGTGCTGAATGGCTATAGACATCAGTCTCTCTGCTAGCATAGGCATGAGTACAGTTTACAAAATTATATGTAGTGACACTTGCTAGTTAAGGTTAATTAAGGATCTCTTAAGTATTAACTGTATTCAATTTTCTTTTAATATAAAACATACTATTTAATTCAGTTTAATTCAAAAAGTAGCATTTAATTCAATCACAATAGACATCTCAGTTCTTTTAATATGTATTATATATTATGCCCAATTCATACAACATGATATTTATCTGTGAAATATTTTAGTGAAATATAAAGTTTTTACTAACTATGACTTAAGTGATTTAAGTGTTAAAGGAGTTGTGATTTTGTCCATTGTACAGATTTATAACCTATACATCTTTAGAGAGAGAGAAAGAAATTTCCTTCTGTTTTCTGACCTCCCTCTAGGAACTGGCAGAGCTTAGCCAGGGGGAGAAACCTGGCCACCAGCTATGACGAAGCGTTCTTGGAGCTCAGCCTCCTCCACTCATTTCCACATTGGCGGTGTGGGCGGTTTTCTACCATTACTGCTTAGTTCATCAGAGACCATGCCACTTTCAAATCCTCAACACACACGACCTGCTCCTTTACAGATTAATTTTGTCCATCCTATTCTAGTCAAATATGCTAAAATGCTTTGAAAATAATTTTCCTCAAACTCTAAAAAATGTCATTATGTTAAAAAAAGCCATGTTATTTCTAAATGCCTCTTTCTTTTCTTCTTCAAAAACATTGATGGAAAAGATAATTAGCAAGAGCTATGAGACAAATTGAAAAGAAGCAATAGAATGTATACCATCTAAAATCACGTTCAGGAACCTAGGTGAAATTAGAATACATTTAAAAATAACTCTTCATTAATCCAGGGGCCTAAGAGTGACTGGAGACACTCAGCTCATGGGGTAATTTGAAGATGTGCTAACAAGAAGGCTATAACAAAGTTTCAAGTGGGGAGAAGGACAGACAAGGGTCTCCAGGAGTCCAGGGGGACATTTGGTGGAGTCAGATGCCTTAAGAGAGGGCCAGGCAGAGAGCAATCTAGACCTGAACCCAGAGAGGCTTCCCTGTTGGGCTCCTAGTGGGGGTGGAGAGCTGCGAAGGATCCTAAACTCCAAGGAGGCCACAGAACTCAGCCTTTCTCTATTGGTTCTATCCAGAAACCTGGGGTAGGAGCAGGGCAGTGGTCACATAGGCTGTGTGATGGAGAGGGAAAAAAGGGACATCAGGGTGAAGGGATAGGAAAAAAAAAATAAATGTGAAGCTGTTCTGGCGCTTATATGGGCAGACACGTACCCATTTGTGAATGAAGCTCACTTTCTACAGCTACAAAAATCATCTGATTTTTACAAAAATGAATTTGAGGTACATAGAAGCCTTCTACTTGCGCTTTAATAACACAGGCTAAAAGCATATATGAAATATTTAAAACAACAATTTCACAGATTTTTATTATTACAGCACCTGTATGTTCAACAATGGATTCACTAAGTCCTGAAACCACTGAAGGCTGTGATTCCTCCCTCCCTTCTCTGCCCAGCTGCCCAGAGCCACAATGTAGTTATGCGATGTCAAGTGTGAAAACGAGAGCGTGTGATCCCCATCTCTCATTATCAAATGCCAGTCCCTCACGTCTACTCATCCATTGGACAGCTCCAAGCTGTTCGACATTGTTTCCTGAAGTGTACCAGGAGGCTCTAACCTCAGGAGCTACTAGTGTGAAGCTGAGATATGAAATTCGCAAACGTAACGGGCATACTGAGGACAAAGCCTTACAGAAATCTTTAGTATTTCAAAGAAACAGATTTGGTGAGCTTCAAAATTAAGCTGTCCAGAGCCATGTGCTCAGTAAAGAGGAGGAAGGGGGAACTCAGAACAAACTGTGCTTCTTTCTGTGTGTGTGAGTGTGAGCGCATGTGTGTGTGTGTGTGTGCGCGCGTGCACACACGCCTGTGTGTAGGGGAGCACACACAGTTCACCCGTGGATGTCAGAAAATAACCTTGTGTATCAGTCCTTGCCTTCCATCTTATTGGAGACAGGATCTCGTTGTATCTCAGATTAGCTGTCCCACAAGCTCACAGGAATACTCAGATCTCTGCTCCCCACCTTACCTTGGAGGGACGGTATTAACTCAATGCTACTATGTCTATGTTTACATGTTTTCTGGAGTCCTGAACCCAGGTCCTCATGCTTGTATGGCAAGTTCCTACCCACTAAGCAACCTCTCCAGTCCCCCAAGCT
This sequence comes from Bramus lutescens, assembly GCA_001685075.1. NCBI lineage: Eukaryota > Metazoa > Chordata > Mammalia > Rodentia > Cricetidae > Bramus > Bramus lutescens. The sequence goes on from LOEQ01001032.1 coordinate 330,934, forward strand.
TTCCCTTTCATTGCCTCTTGTTACTAGCAAAAAATTAGAGATAGAATGGCAGATAAATTAAAGTTGCTTCATTTCCACAAACCAAAGGGAATCCGCAGCAAAATTAACTATAGCAGAATTCTAGACTGGCAATCTGTTCTCATGGTGATTTATTAACAAAAGTTGGTGTGGAAAATAATATTTGCTTGAAAATTTACACTCAATGCCTTAGCACTATAAAGAGCAATCATCTGCCTCAATTGTATGGATAACTGAAAACAAGATGTAACTGGAGTCAGCGCAAATCGGTGGCTTTCTAACGGGGACAATTCACCCTGGGAACATATGGGCATATCTAGGGGCATCTTTATCAAAGTAAGTGTATTGAGGAGTTACACAAAACTACTGGGAAAAAGCCACATGTGCTGATAAATATCCCATAATTCATAGGTATTCCCCCGTAGCCAGGGAACTTTTAAGCAAAGAACAGTCAGAAGGTCCAGGCTCTAGGGAGTAATTGAGCTCCATCCATTCTGCCCCACCACGACCATGTCCCACCATGACCTGCCTGTGAACGCAGGCTGTTCTTGAGCTCCTCTGGTACCATTTCATGCCACACTCTAGAAGTTGATAACAGAATGCCCCTTGCCAGCTCCTCCACTACCATGGCTAATGTTTAACCTTCTAAATCTTGTGTATTAGGAAGTGAAGTGCCTGGAGCAACCTTGAAGTGTCTTGTCATCTTAGTAGAATGCAGCCTATTTGCTAAAACAATTTGCCTTATAATTTCTAAATTCTGGAAGACTGGAAATGAACAACTTAAAGAAATTCGGGAAACCATTTCCTTTTGAAGAAACACCCTTTTACTTTTAAAACAGCCATTTATCCTACATTCTTACATAGGCCGGAAGAGAAACAAATGTCCTCATTTGAAATTGCAAGAGAAAATTGCCACAGGACAAAGGAAAATGTGAACTTCTGAACAGGGATATGTCAACATTATTCTAGTTTCACAGTGACTGGGCGAGTAATCAGTAATTGCTACTTTTAGCAGCGGTATGAATCTAATTGGTGTTTTGAAATTCAAATTCTACCTGATTCTTGATCTCAGTTGGCCACAGTGTATATAAGAAGATTTTTGCTTGCCTATCTCTTGGCACCATTTGTTTGATTATATAACATATTTTGCTATTTCCCTTTGCTGGTTTTAATAATTGAGACTAACTTAAACCTGCCGCCTGCACACTACCTATAGCTCATATTGAATCCACAAGACTGAAAGAGCTGAGCCTGGTTTTATTGTACAGTATTTCCAGGGAATCACGTTCTATGTATTTAGGAGATTTGAGTGAAAAACAAGTCTTTAAAATTCAGATATAATCCCATGTTTTCTATGATTGATTCTAAATAGAACCAGATGAAAAGACAATAGTCTCCATTTGCTAAATAACAATCTGTATCAACCAGTGAAACAAGTGATCACTGATTCCTACTAAAGGGAATTTTAATGAAGAGATCATTGGTTAAGTATTTAAACTTAAAAATATCACCATGCTATTTTTGAAAGTGTTATTAATGGGTCAAGGAAACAGAGAAGTCACATACAAGGAAATGGAGTCTACAAACAGCAAATATTTCCCAACATCATGAAAATACTAGCAAATAAAATAGAGGCAACTTCTAATCTCTATGGTTATATAGAGGTTTAAATATCTTTGAGACTAATTGACCCTCAAACATATGAGCTATACTATATAGCCATCTGCATCAAGCATGTTAGGCATCCGTTGGTAAAATTCTTCTTCCTTGACAATAGTAGGACATATTTACAGAGTCCTGACATCAGTCTGAGCATGCATGTAAAAAAGCTCTCAGTGTTGTGTTCAGAATTCCTATGGAAGTGGGAAATGTTTTGTGTTCTATTAAAAATGTTCTTTCTACAAATGTATTTAAAAAAACTTTAAACATTGAAATTCTCAAAAAATAAAAATAAATAAAAAGAAACAAAAAAATCTATCAAAAGTGAGCCCTCCACACACAAACTCTGCTTTCACCTTGTACTCTCATGTACACAAATCATGAACAATATTCCTGTTGCTGAGGAGTCAGCAGCCATTAGCATCTTATCAGAGAAGCCCCAAACCACCATGACCCACTTCCTTATGTCAAAAGTAAATCAGAGGCGGATATACACAAGAGAAGAGGGTGTAAAGATACTCTGGGAGGAGCTGGCCAAGTGATTGGAGTTCTGGCTCTGTAAGCAGCATTTAAAACCAAAGCTTACAGTCCCTAGAAGGTGGAGGGGCAGACAGATCAGCCTGGACACCCTCCCCACCCCACCCCCACTGGAGCATGGGGTCCTAGTAAGACCCAGCATTGATGTGGGATTCCCCTCTGTATGCTGTGAATATCTTTGGTTAATAAAGAAACTGTCTTAGGCCTGTGCAGAGCAGAGTGGAGGTAGGAGGGAAACTAAACTGAATTCTGGGAGAAAGGATACAGAGTGAGAGAGAAGCCATGGAGCCCCAGTGGAGCCAGAGGGAACTTTAACTGGTAAGCCACAGCCTTATGGCGATACACAGATTACTAGAAATGGGTTAAGTTAAAAGTTAAGAGCTAACCGATAAAAAGTTAGAGCTAATAGGCCAAGCAGTGATTTACTTAATACATTTTCTATGTGGTTATTTTAGGAGTCTTCCCCAAACAAAAATATAAAATCTAGGATAGTAGACAGTGGTTTGATAATGATGGCTATTAAATATGAGGTTTGTTGTATATGGCGCTTATTTTGAACAAGATTTGAATAAAAATTTCTGCAGATTAAAATTCACTTTTCCTTTTAAGATCTCTGGGATAACAGTTGAAATGTGTACATAGCATAGGAACTTTAAAGAAAAATGATAAAATTCAAACACTTTAAAATTGCCTCACTATATGGTCTTCAAATGTCATTATCATCAATAATTTAGTAATGAACTTCTGCTCTGCCCAGTATTGAAAGCAAGCTACTGGCCTGGGTAAATTTGTCCCTCATAGAGCTACTAGGAGTATAGAACACATTTAGTGAGTCATTGAGACAAACCATGTAATGTAAGCCACAGACAACCAGCCACTAAAAGCTCACGATGAGTTACAATTGTTGGCACACGAATATTAATTAATCACTGATGGTGACCTTGACTGGTAAAGGTCTGGGAGGCGAGGCACACATTGATAGCAGGTGGACACATTACAAATATATATTTTAGAACTAAATGGACCCTTGAAGATCTCCTGGCAATCATAGTTAGCCCTATTGGGGTACAGAAAAGTTGATTCGAAGGGGGAATAGAAAAATTGATTGATGAACCAGTCTGGATTTAAAGGGCTAATTAACAGAATGAGTAGCAAAGGCATTAGCAGATGTAAGCCAATGGGTTTTGAAAGGCTGAAGAGACCTAAGTGAGAAGCCTGAATGCAACTGGAAAAGAGAGACAAAATCCAGGGCAGAGGCACGTTGGGAGTGAAAAGCTAAATGGAGTCTTCAATGCCAACTGTCCCCCATAAGCTCCTGAATTTGAGCGCTTGGTTCCCTTTGTTGGCACTGCTTAGGAGAGGTTATGAAGCCTCTAGGAGGTAGATCCTTGCTGGAGGAATGACATAACGAGGGGGTGGGATTTAAAAGTTTAAGCTTCCTTCTACTCCTGGCTCTGGCTCTGTTTCCGTGCATAGAGAGAAACAGTGATCAACCAGCTTCCAGCACCTGCTACCAGGACAGGCCCTTCCTGTCACTGTGAACTGTCCATCCTTCTCAGTAAAATAAACCCTTTCCCCCTTAAGTTACTTGCCCCCACCGTAGTTTATAGTAGTCACTGATACAACAACCTCGCCCTGAGGAATTTGGTCAGAGCTAACCTCTCCTCCTGTCAGTTTTCAGTCCTGTGTTGACACTGAACAGGAAATAGGGAGGAGCTCTGCAGCAGGAGTTGGCAGGAGAACTCCACCAGTGTTCCAAGTCAGCCTTGGCAGGGACCAGGCCCCAGTGTCAACAGTGGGCATCCCTTTATGTATAGATTCTGGACGAATTTAGTCATTTGCAAACACTTGTCACTGGGACAGATTTGGGGAGGGAAGGCATCACTGTGTGACACCTCTCTCTGCCCTCTTAGCTAAAAGTGTAACAAGTCAGAGCCAATTCACGAGGAAAACTTGGCAATGCTCACTGCGAAGGTCACAAACGGGCACTGAACACCCGCCTCTTCCCTTCTGGGGCTTAGCTTCCGTTGTACAAAGTCAGGGGAAATGTCACTAAAGAGTTCTTGAGACCCATCAAGGGCTCAGTTTGAGTGGCAACCTGAGGTTCCCAACACTGCCACACACAGTATTGAAACAACATTCAGAGAGAAAAGGGAAACTTGCCATTGTGAAAGACAAATAATACCAGCCCACACCTATCTCAGAGATTCGGAAGGATTGCAGCATCCTCTGGGTAGCATGGTGAGCTTGACTTTCTGTCCATCGTGTCCTTCAGGATCATGTCCCGGGTGTCTGAGGCATCATGAGGCGGAGAATGCATTCAAAGAAAGATCCCGGGTGGGCTGCGGTTACAGTTAGATTCCACAGCACTCCTGCTTAGCCAGAGACTCCATTTCTCCCACTTCAAGTCTGAAGAAGGCAGATTCATATGGGTTCCTGGGTCCCCGATTCCTGCCTCTCTTATCTGTCTTCCTCCCAGCAAGCATTTCTTGCCTTGGTGATGGAAAGCCCGCACTTCACCTCCAGGTGTTCCTCTGAAGAGGCCTTGGCTATGTCTGGAATGATTTTCTTTTTTATGTAACAGATGCTGCCTCCTCTACCTTATATCTGACAGTGCACAAAAGAGTCCCCAAGAAACAGACAAGGTTGTCATGCATGTCCATGTTGGTGAGGAGACAGGCGTACAAAGAGGAAAACACTTTTTTGTCTGTTCTTGTAAATCTGACCCAAAGAGAAGCTGCGTGTCACCAGAAGTTGCTAGGCTGTCTTTCAAACAACTAAGCACAGAGCGAAGAGAGGTTTCCTAAGCATTATCCTCCATATCATCTGTACTAGTGTGAGATACGCTCGCTTGGAACCCATCAATGTGAGCCTATGTCAAGGAAGAGTCATGATAACTGAATCACGGACCCCGCAGTAAGATCATCGTGACCTACTCTGGTAGAGCTATCTCCAGTGACTTGTGTCCTAAAAGGAGAGGGAGGGTTGAGATACTGAGACACACGGAGAAGTTCCTGTGAAGATGGTGGAGTATCATGGATGAAACAACAGGTCAAAGAAAACCTAGAGCCATTGCGACTGAACAAGTCAGCGATGACCTCCACCCTTCAGACTTCTGGTGTCTTGAACTGTGAGAGAGCAGATCTATGTAGCTGCTAGTCACAGACGTGACACTTTGTCATGGCAATCTTAAGAAGATATTACTCTACAATGGACACAGTATTCAGATTTAGTTTATATTCTTTCTTAAGATTAAAACTAGTTTGAACATGATTTCCAAATTTACAAGCTAAGTGTGTTGCTTATGAGCTAATGACTCATGCAACCAATGATGAATTCCAGCAAAAGCAATTCACACATGGTACATAGATCAGGCCCAGCACCAAAGACAGAGTCTGATTTCAAAGAGTTGATAAATTTCAGGGAGCAACCTATGTCTCTAAGTAAAGTGAACAGTGCCAATAAAACCACCTTAGGAAACTTTAATGTGAGTGTCTTTCAGAATAAAAAACATTATCCAAGTCCTCAAGTGTCCCTTTTGGCATGTGCTAAAAACTTCACATGGAAACAGCGTGAGTCAATAGTAATAATAATAATTTTGTGTAACTGAAAGGCAGAACTTATGAAAACAATATTGAAGCCCAGACAAACTCACATAATTCAAAGTATCCCACAAGGATTTTGGGCAGCCAATTCCTAGAAACAGTGACCTCTGTTGGGTCTGATTCCACACAGACTCTGTGTGGTGACAAGAAGGTTGCAAGGTGTCTGCAGTTGGTGTCATGCTTCCAGCTCAGGTCTTCAGCACAGAGCTATCATGGCTTTGAAGGACAAGCATATTGCAGTGGCATTACCAAGAACTGATTCGATAATGCTGTATCACTTACAGTAACCCCAGACCAAGAAAATCTGGGCGCTGTCTTTTTCATGGACTTGCCCATCAGGAAAACATGTATATGAGTTGACAGTGGCCTTCTGCGATAAATTACCATAATCATGGTGGTGTGAGTGATAGTAATTATATCCTCTCCCAGTTCCGGGAGGAGGAGTCAGAAGCCAGTGTTAAGGGGCAAGCTCAAGGTTCCAGCAGAGCTGTACTCCCTCAGGATGCTTGAGACACAGCCCTTTCTTGCCCCGTTATGCTCTAGTTGTTGCCATTCTCTTACTGTGGACGCCTCATTCCGTTCTTCATGTGACATCTCTTCATGTCTCTGCTGGGTACCTCCCCAAGCTTTCTTGATGTTTGTGTGTAATTCACACCTGTAGAGCTTGCAGAAGTACTACTGAACTGTACTTAGGGGCCACAGGGGTATCTCAGGATGCCGCTTGCATCTTAAGCTCCTTAATGGGGTCCCAAAGGGCCCACATGCAGTCCCACGCCAAGTCCCAGGGACTATATAGTACAGTATCTGCTGGAGGTCTGTCATTTTCCTGCTTGCTGTAGTGTATCCTTGGTAATACTGCCAGCACCACAGGACGCTGAGTATCCTGGGAAGACCAAAGACAGGCAGGAAGAGATGCCCTAGGCAAGCTGATGCTTGTGCTCAGTTAACCCTGCTGCTCTTTTCCAGACAAAAGCATACCCTACAGACATGAAGCAGCACCAGGGCCATGCCGAATAACCCACGCCTGCATTCCCTTTGCAGTGAGGCCACAAAGTTAGCAACTAAGACCACTCATCTCACACCCCACACATTTCTATGCCCAGATCAGTTCTGCTCATGAACCTGGTTCATTCATAGTAGTGCCCACTGCAGGTGTCACAAGCCAATCAAGACGCGGGTCTCAGGGCCGGAGCAGAAAAACTACCACTGGTACTGGGAACATTTAGGCAAAGAAAAACCTTTACAAACGAATGCAAAATCGGTTGCTACAAAGATTAGAAGTCTCAAGTCCACTTGCTGCTTACAGGGAGATGTACTGGGTTGTAAGGGGCAAAAGACACCTTCTCATTCAGCATTTTTATCTAAACCCAAAATCTAGATGAGAGGACATGAACCTTTGACAAGCTATAATAATAATGCAGAAAGAAAGGTGTCAAATCAGGTGTGAACATTTTGTGTTTCTTCATAAACTTGTGAATTATGTATGTATGTGCATTTAGAAGAACACAGATGGATGACAAATCGGGAAGTTATAACAAAATATGAAAAGAAAATCCAAACTGTGCAAAACCATGGACATGGCTTGTTAACATTTACTTTAGTAGAAGGAGAGGGAGACAGGGAAGAAATGGGAGAGGGGGAATGAGGAAGGGAGGGAGAGAGAGAGAGAGATGGAGGGAGGGAGGGAGAGAGAGAGGGAGAGAG
>LOEQ01001032.1:346523-375897 GCA_001685075.1 Bramus lutescens
GAGTTCGAGGCCAGCCTGGTCTACAGGAGCTAGTTCCAAGACAGGCTCCAAAGCCACAGAGAAACCCTGTCTTGAAAAACCAAAAAGCTTGCCATGAGTACAACACTAGGTAGAGCGGAAGCAGCCACTTCCGCTGGACTTCCACACCCCGGCAGAAACTGAGCTTGACCGCAAACGAACTGAGAGCCTTGATGAAGCCACCTGTGCCCTGAGCCTGTCCTGGTCAATAAGATTAAATCGTACCCAGACCTCGGTGATTCTCTCCAACCCGGGTACTGCTTTCTAACACTGAGTGCAGGGTAGGGGGAACGATAAATGTGTGGTCATTCTTATTGCTGTTATCCGCATCATTATTTCACCAGAATTACAGCATTACACCTCTACCAAATAAACAGCACACCAAGCTTATAGGGACCCCTTTCCTTAAAGACGCAGAAACAGGGATCATTCCAACAAGGACTGAAAGGGAAAGACGGCAAGATGATTAAAATTCCAATGCTGACAAGGACTTCAGGGATAATCCACAATTTCTGAATCGCCTCTCCAAAATGTACTGTGGAGAAAATTGAGGTCTGGAGAGGTTAAGTGGCTTGTTCAGAGTATCATGCTCAGTATTCGCAGAAATGTCTGCGGCATGAATAAATCTGTTTGTGTACAGTTAAAAAGAATTAAAATAGGTAGGTGGCTCAGAGGAAGAGAACAGAGAAGCACATTCGTGAGGTCCAGCCTGTTCTCCCAGCTGTGCTGCTACTTCCTGCTCAAGTGGAACCCCTGCCCTTGCTGTTCATCCCGCAGAGACAGAGAAGCTGCATTTCTCGGCAGGCCTTGTAACTGTTTCAGAGCACCTTACCAAGTTACACCAGTGGAATTTGACTCAGAACGGATGCTCACGCACATCTCGGCTGGCTCTCCCAGCCTACTCTGAAAAAAGGTGGGGTGAGGATGGGGTCACTATCAACTGAGACTCATGGAGGTCCCAAATGGCAACACAAAACAGAGCCCCACAAAGCCTTCCCTGGAATGTCAGCCATGGAGAAATGAGTCTCACGTGTGTTCAGAGAGTGAGGGGACAATGGTTGTCTCTTCCTGGAAGTCTACCCAACTTGGTGAGTATATTCGGGAACCGGTGAAAGCTCAACCAGGCTCTGTGTGAAGTATACCTATTCAACGGCAAGTCCTCCAAGAAGCTACAGAGGGAGGTTAAGGAAAATGTGGTACATTTACACAATGGAGTACTACACAGCAGAAAAAATAACGATATCTTGAATTTTGCAGGTAAATGGATAGAGTTAAAAAACATTATTTTGAGTGATGTAATCCATACCCAGAAAGACAATTATCACATGTACTCACTCATAGGTGGTTTTTAAACATAAAGCAAAGAAAACTAGCCCACAAATAACAATCCCAGAGAACTTAGATAACAATGAGGATCCTAAGAGAGACGTACATAGATCTAATCTACATGGGAAGTAGAAAAAGGCAAGATCTCCTGTGTAAATTGGGAGCATGGGGACCTTGGGAGAGGGTTGGAGGAGAGGGGAGAGGTAGAGAGGGGAGCAGAGAAAAATGTAGAGCTCATTAAAAATCAACTAAATAAAAGAAAAAGTAAAAAAAGAAAAGAAAATATTTTAACAGAGTGGTAGATGCAGTAGTGCTTGGCAGGAACCCTGGCCAGTGAGCAAGACATGAGAGCCTAGAAGCAGGTGAGGAAGGAGGGGCTGCTTCCATTCCAGGCTGTAGGCCAAGGTCTTCATCAGAATCTAATTGGCATGGAAGGGAGCACAAAGAATCTCATCAACCAAACACTGTGTGAGAACACGGTGAAGCAGCAACAGGAGACGCTTATGAGTCTGACTCATATCCCATTCACCCAGCTCTTCAGGCAGTTGGGAAACACTCATTGCAAACTGGCTATCACTCAGATGGGAGACTAAAACACGTAGCTCAGAGATGAAAGAAAGCACAACTTACGCCAGGCTCTGATGATCTAGGCTGGGCCTGCTCAAGTTCTCTGCTGAGCAGCCACAGGTAGCCATGATTGCACACTAACAATATGCAAATGAGCCAGCCTAGCTGTGTGTGATCCAGCTTTATGATCCACAAGCCTTCATTCGTTGATCTTTGAAAGGATGCAATCAAATCCGTCTGCTTCTAGGAAAATATGATGTGATGAACATGTGGTAAAGAAAGACAAATGAGAGACAATGCTTTGGAACCAAGAGTCCTCAGAGCCACAGGGACGCCAGGCTCTTGCAACTCAATAAATACAAAATATAATTTAAAAAGTTAATCAATGTGAAGCTCTCTTTGGAATAATTATTCTAAATTATTAATTAGTTAATCATTCTTTAGATTCTAAAGCTCTCCAGCTCGGGTACTTTTTTCAGAGTCTTATGACCCATTAGAGTATATTTTATAAATTGATTTAATTTATCTTTAAATTTAATTTCATATTAATAAAAGGAGGCAATTTAAACCTAAGAATCACAACAGATTCTTTAGGCATGGTCACCAAGGGTTTAAACATGTTTTGGATTGTATATATTTAAAAAATCTAAAAAGGTGAATTTCCTAGGTTATCATGAACCTTCTAGATGCGATGAAGTATTAACCATCAATTCACGGATCAGAAACCTGGCACATTCAAAATACATGATAAGTGACGTAGCAGCAAAGGGGAGCTGTGCCAGCAGAGCCATGTGGTATGAGAGAGTGTTCTGCTGGATGGGGGGGAGGGCTGCTCTACATAGTGTAGGGTATATACAGTCAGGACCAGAAAGAGTGTCCCTAGACACTGTCAAATACATCAGAAGAAAAAAAACTGCACTATTTGGGAACTGCCAGTTTAAACATTGACACAAGCTGAGAGACAATTTCCAATCACAGATACACAGAAAAATAAATTAAAACCTGCTGTAGCTTCTGATAATGTTTTCTGCCCGTAGTGACTGTGGCATGAAAGACACCAGGCATTAGAAGTCATAAAGAGGCCAGCGGTGAGTGAGCACACAGATTTCTGGTCTTCTGTTTGTCCTTGCTGTGGGACATCAAGAGTCATGAAAGCAGATTTCGAGCTATTTCCCTGATGATGGTGAGGGGTGAGCTGAACTCTCCCCTTGTACTTTTCAGGACCTGTCCAGGGGGATTCTGCCATAGGCTGTGGCAGTGAAACTCCAGATTGGCAAACGTGTTTACTCAGTTCTCAGGGAAGCTGTGTACTTCTATTTTTTCTGAAAGAGTTCTTTCCCTAAAATAACTCTCATCATTGAGGCAAGACCAAACACCATAGAGTTCTGAATCTCCTAGGACAACACAAAGCAGGAGACAGAGACATGGAATGGTAGATGGAGTAATATTTTATTTATATTTTAATAAATAAAGCTTGCCCAATGATCAGAGTACAGATCCAAGCCACCAGAGGTCAGCCAGTGATGGAACACATCTTTAATCCCAGATCTCGGAAGACAGATGCAGAGGGATCTCTGTTCTTTCAAGGCCACCCTGGGCTACACAAGATCAGATCTATCTAAAAGAGAAACAGAGCTCACACAAACGTGATCCCCGCACTTGGAATCACACTCCTTTAATCCCAGCACCAGGGAGGTAGAGACAGGAATGATATGGCTGAGTGAAGAGAGGAACGTAAGGCGGAAGAAGACAGGGAGCTCAGGTGGTCTCAGGTTTGGCGGACACAGTCTGAGGACAGAATTGCTAGTTCTGTCTGAGCATTATTAGTAGAGGTAAAAGAACGCACTAGTGGCTGGTCTCTCTATTTCTCTGATCTTCAGCATTAACCCCCACATCTGACTCTGGATTTTATTGTTAAGACCAATTAGAATTCATGCCACAGGTAGACTCTAACTACCCCAGAGAATGACTGGTCTTCACCAGGCATGGCTGAATAAGAGGACATGAGGACACCTATTACCATATCTAGGTGGAAAGGTGTCCTGTACGGGATACATCACCAATGCTGGGTTCTCGAGTCAATGAAGAAAAACAGGTTTAACTTCTGTGATTAAAATCATCTCTTGGGTGTTTCTCTTTGCATATTTAAAGTATGTCTGCTCAAACTCCTAATGAACAATCCCCATGGAGCCACTTTGCAGCATATGTGTATGTGAATATTTCTGTTGGGACAGTGGAGATCATATCAAACACATCACATTCCCTCAGAGGAAGTAGAGGAGTGACTGTATCTCCATCCCTACTCAAGGCTTTCAAAGACATCGTTGCTGATGCCTTCTGTTGACTGGTACAATGAGGTCCATATGTGCAGAAGTGCCCTCCAATTGGCAGTATTGGTTTACTCTGTTGCATCCCCTTGCATTGGGTCTCTCAGGAAAAGCAACCACATAATGAGGCTTCTCACAACAAATAACAATGTTTATAGACATCACATAGGGCAGAAGTCCAGGCCCCTGCTGGAGTTTCTTGAACTGTGTGAAACTCACTCAAGAGAAAAGGAGAGGAACATCATTCTACATCATTCTCTATGTGCCGACTCAGTATCGATGCTTGTCCGAAGTCAAGACGCGACAGGAATCTGAGATGGAGGAACTGTGTAGAGGAGCTGCAGCGAGTGTAGAGACTCCAGGAGCAGGTGTGTAAGGAAGACCATCTCAGAGCCCAGAACTGCCTACTCACCCCAGTGCTGAGATTTCCACAGAGCTGAGAGCGGACATTTTCAAGTGTCTCTTTCAGGGCACTTACCTCAATAATACAAACTTGACAAAGACAAAGTAGAAACTGGCAAAATGGATCAGTGCTTGTCACCAAGTCTGAGGTCCTGGGTTCTATCCCTAGGACCCAATTGGCAGAGGAAGAGAACTGACTTCCTGAATTGTCTTCTGACCTCCACATGTGTCATGGTACGTGCACAAGCAAGCCCCGCCCCGACACATACACATACTGTCAATCAATGTAACTCTAATAAACGTAAAGGAAGAATGAAACCTATTGCATGTCAGGAGGCTAGAACATTAATGTCAGTGGTTCAGATGCTGCCTGGTGTCCTCATGCAGCAAATAAACATACAGAGAGAAATAACACATAGAATAATTGCCACGTGAGGAGTGAGAAAAGCTATGGCTCTGAACAACCCCTCAGAGCAACCCACCAACCTTCCTTCAGGTCATGGGATCCAAAGCACATGACTGAAGCAAGGATGGGGGACCCAATTATTGTTGGGTATGAAGAAGGTGAAGTCAAGAGAGGGCTGGCTACAAGGGAAGGTACCTGAATGTGGGAAACAGCCAGTGTTTGGGGGACTAAGAAGCAGCTTGATACCAGCAGAAAATATAGAGGTATCTAAGTTGATGGGAGAGCTGAGTAAGAAACCAGCCGTGTGAAGGAGGCCATGGTGTCTGCCAGCCAGAGGTAGCAGCAGCAAGTCCTGTCCAGCTATGAAAGAGGCTTTAGAGGAGCCGCCATCATTGGCGTCCCCTTGACTTAGACTTTTTCTTTCCCTTTCAAGTTTGGTGTCCTCCATGGCCTCAGCTCTCTTTTTCTACAATATCTGATTTTTTTAAGCCCACGGAGAGTAGAGGAATAAGATATATAATTCAAACCTCAATACTCTCTAGAAGAAAATAATATCTGTATAAAGTAACCGAAATCACAGAAGTTTTAAGCATCATTTCTCTTCACAACTGCACTGTCGGCCAGGAACACTGAGTCCCGAATACAACCAGTTGTGTCAAAACAGACTAGAGACACAAAATGCAAACAAGCCTCGATACTTCCAACAATGAATTCGGAATATCTCAGTCACTTTCTGTAATGATCCTGTGTTAGAATGGTCATATTGGGCTTTGTAATATAAGATGCATGGCTGTAAAGCCTTTCCCTGTAGTTCCTTATTGTTGCATTGAGATTACCAGATTGTGTAGAATTACCTGACTTAATATTGCATTTGATTTTAGTACACACACTGAACTCATTCTCTCTCTCACGTGTGTGTGTGTGTGTGTGTGTAGTTAACGTGTGATTCTCAAGATCAAACTCAGCTTTCTGGGTTCAGCAGCAAGTGTCTTTATCAGCTGAGCCATCCTAGGTCCTCTCAGATGACCCATTTATAGGAACAATGCGGCCGTTTGTTTGCCAGTGTTTAATCCATTATTATTTTTCCACCCTTAGACGTAGTCATTTAAATAAAAATAAAATATTCATGGAATTCAACAAGACCTGTTTCCTGGGGACACACGAGAAACAAACAGTGTTGAAAAGAATTGTTAGCTTTATCTCTAGAAACGCTAAATAAACAACAAGCTACAATCCTGCAGACACGAACGCATGCCAGGAGAGCCAACCGGCTTGGTGTGTGCTCGTGGTGATAGACGGTGCTATTTGGCTCCTGATATCAGGACTGTGTTTTGAAAACCACCTTTCAGATGTCACTGTTTTCCCCGGTCAGTGTAAGCAGACCGGGGAGTACTCCAGGTGGAGAGACCAAGATGCTTTGCTTCTTCAGTAAGAGTGTTGACTGCTGTGGATGACCTACATGTGACCCTGTCATAGGTAGTCCTGGAAGGAAGTGATGGCTGGGAAGGTAATTAGTCTCCTTGCCCTTGCAACATCTTATTCTCAGCTTAACAGTAACTACATGCCTGGAACTTTCTGCATTTATTAGGATATGAAGTCAAGAAATCTTATGAACACTGATTTTGTGATTTTTATCCCAACTTCCCCTTACTATGTTATCAAAGTATCCACTTTGTAGGTGTTTGCAGCCACTGCACACGTATGACTTGTCACTCAAGAGTAACTTAAAAACAAGATTCCAGTTATCCCTTGATTGGTTACTTCTCATTTCGCTGAGATAGACTACGTAACACAATGAAACCTAAATGACAGTCTTCACTCTGGCTCACAGTCCAAAGAACTACATTCCATCATGGATCATGGCAGGGAAGCCTTGGTGGCAGGGACCAGGAGGCCAGATCATGCCGCACATACAGTCAAAAGGCAGAAAGTGAACAGAAAGTCGAGCTGACTTATAGAGCCCTACCCTGTCACCCATTGCTTTGCCTTTCTTCCTCCAGCAAGACTCCGCCTCTAAATATCCCACAACTTTCCCAAATGGTTCCAGCAGCTCAAGACAATTGTCCAGACACATAAGACCACGGAGGAGACTTCATATTCAAAGCATACCAATACTACATACTTGATATGGTTTCCCAAATAATAAGGACATCCTCATCCATAATTCTTACCATTATAGTTGCAAAAAAGATAAAGGGAATAACATTTGCATGTTAATAAAACATTAAGATTCTATCTTATCTACTGATCTGCAAATTTTTGAGTTGTCTCAAAACTGTCACTTGTAGCATGCAAAAGAGTATGCTCTAAGAATCAGTTTGGAGTAAGTATTATACTCGATAGATGTATTTATACGTTCTTGGATGAAGCAACTTTATTTAGACACACATACACACGCATCACATCACATGATTGTAATATTTGAAAGGTAAAGGCCATATTTTTGTAAGATGTTTATCTGGGCTTGAGTGATGTTTCCATATGATGAGATTGGTTATAATTTTTGGTGGGTTGTCATGGAAACCCTGCAGCATCTTCAGTATGAAAAATCACAGAAATCTGGTCCATTACTACTGAAGTCATGATACACTGCTTGGTCATAAGTTCATAGTAGGGTTCTTCACTGTCAAGGTGTAAGTTTTCCACATGCACTAAGTAACTATTGTCTTGATAAGTGTCATGAGACCGTCAATATCCTGGTTATCATCAACTACAGTTGATAAGTTGGCCACCCAAGGAGCATGTTTATGTCATGGAGTTTTCAGTGTGATGTTGCCAAATCCTAACATTCTATTAGCTTTTTCTGTCAATGTTTTAGTTGGCTTTTGTGTTTCATTTTTTATTTTAATGTTAACATATGTTCATTAATTCTTATCTGACTCAATGTTCAATAACATGCTTCTTACCATCTTACCATCTCCTGGCAATCAATTTCTCCATTTCTGCAGGGAGCCCACTCCCAGATGATTCCCATGTCCTGCCAGATTATCATCCATCTTTGGACACCTCCTTCCTTTCTAAAACTAGCTCCTTCAACCTGACCTCACACCCTTATCCTAGAATCATCACTTCTCCTAGAAACACTGGCTTCCCACAGTGGAGACTTCTGTTCGTAAATTGTGTTCACTTTCCTAGAATGTAATACTTCTAGAGCCCCCAAACCCTGAGAGCCAGGAAAGGAGGAAATAAACACACTTGTGTCTTGCATGCTTTTCTGTACACACTTGCGCACCCACTGTGTGCCTGTGTTAGTGTGTGTGTCCATAGTCATGCATGTGCAGATACACAGTTCCATGAGAGTCCATGCTTTCATAGATGTGTATGCATGTGGGAGACAGGGGACCACTGCGAGCACAATTCAACTTTGATTTTTAAGTGGAGACCTGGAATTCATCAAGTAGGCTAGACTTTCCAGGCAGTCAGCCAAGGCCCAGCGGTCCAGTCTCCTGACTCCACTCCCCTAGCATTGAGATTACAAGTGGATGCCAGCACTCCGCCTTATCACATTGGTTCTGCAACTGAAGGCAGGCCTGACAGAGCCATCTCCCCAGCTCATAGCCCATGCGTCACAGATGAGAAGCTAGATACTGTGTGGCACAATGAGAATAGAAATGAACATATTGGACATTGCATGGTCTACATTCCATATGATTATTTATAGCAACTTTTAAAATTCTGTTTAAATTTTTGTTTTAAACTATGGCTTGGTTTTCAGTAAAAATTAAGTTATATGTATTGATAAACACAACATGATTTTATTATAAGTGTATACATTGAGATAAAAGCTTCAAGCTCTATAATCTGTGCATTACCTGACACAGTCATTATTATTCGGTGCAAAAAGCATTTAAAATCTGTTTTCAGCTATTTTAAAGTACACAGTACAGTTATTAAAACACAAGACAGTTATTAAAGCTGCCTTTAAGGAGCTGTATGCTAGGTCTCTCCAAGTTATTGCTGCAGTCTGAGATTGTGCCCACTTTGGCGAAGGTCTTTCCAGCACTTCTGCATCTTCCCAGCCTTACGGAGCCGCCATTCTATTTTCTGCTACTTTGAACTGGTCATTTTTATATCTACAAATAGGTGATATCCTTTAGTCTCTGTATTTCTGTGACTCTTTTGTTTAACTTAAGAGCATGCCCGTAGCTTCCTGATCGTTACAACTGCTTATTAATAAACTCTCAATTTACACCCTGTCTGCTCAGCTAAAGCTATACGCTAAACTGCAGCGAGCAGAAAATTTGCTGCCCAACATGCTAAAACTATATTAAAGATTTATCCATTGTCATCACTTAAAAAGCAAAAGCTATACACAACTATGGAAAATTAGCTGTGCATCATCTCCTTTGAAGGCTTTGGTCAGTCTTACCTGGATAACGTATGGTTAAGGTAATTTTTGGCCACTTTGTCAATGAAGAAACTGATAATTACTAATAAGCCAGGATCTAGATGACAAGTCCTGGGATAAGGACAGCAATATGAGCTAATTATGGAGTTGTCTAATTTTAAGACACTGGCAAATGAAAGATGGATTTGATCTTAAACTCTAGCTCTAGTGTTTAGGAATGTTCACACACACTAGCATTCTAGATGGAAAGGATCAGCTTCTCTCCAGTAAATCCTTAGAGCCTAGGACACTAGGCTATTATTAAAATTGTTTAAAGCCTTTTTCCCCCAACTATAAAAAACCCAAAGATTCCAACGCAATCTGCAGAAAGCCTGGGAACACTGGTAGGGGTGGTTATGAATATATTCCTCATTTTCTCTCCTAGGAGTCCCTGCCTGGCACACTTTCCTAAGAGAGTAGATCGAGAAAAGTAGCTTTAGTGTTCAGATCTTCTATTAAAATAAATAAACACGAGGACGCCAAGCTCAGTCTCCAAGTGTCAACAGAAACAAATTTCATTTTTAAAGGTTAATATATTCTGTTCACTTTTTGAGGCTTTTAACCCATGCAATCACTGTGATGTCATGATAAACAAAGATGAAGAGGATAGATATTTCAGAGAACATGATAACTAGTAGATGCATCAACACCTGCTCACACTGGAGGAAAGAGATACTTCCAGGCCTCAAGGAATGTCTCTGTTGTCACCTGATGAAGAGAAAGCCAGGATGATGAGGATGATGTCCAGGGAGTGGAGAGACCACATCCAGGAGGGAATGACTAACTGGAAATTAAAGGAGGGAGGTGGTGACCCATGTCGGGTAAGGCAGCTACGAGTCCTGGGGTCTGACCACTGAGGAAATGAACCCTGTTGATCCTGGTCAACAACTTTGCATGCATCTCTTTTCAGTTCCCTGACTTGAAAAACAAAAGCTAAAATAATAAATAAATAAATAAATTGCACCGACCTGGATGAGAGACAGATCTTCAAGCTGTAATCTGAAGAGATAGTTCCTGTAAAACAGAAACAGAGAGCAAGTTACCTTTAATAAGTCCCAAAATGTCAAAGTCTATAAGCATCATGAGAAAGACTGAAAAAAACAGGTAATGATGTGGGGGACAAAACACCATCCTGCTACTAACATGGCAAACAACTCTCTGAAACAGAGAGTAAGGGCATCTGACTTCTCAGGGGATGTGCACTTGGGACTGGTAAGAGCTGTGGACTATGCAGCGCATATGCATGCAAGAGGCAGATGGAAACTCTAATTGCCTGTTAGGGGTAATGTGAATTTGGGAGTGGCTGTGGGCGCTTGGCTCTGGAGATAAGTTTAATGTAAAAAAGATGAAATACAACTCTTCTTCTAGGGTCTACTCTTGCCTCTTGTCAGCATTCACTGGTTTGATTCTTAGGCCCTGACTCCAACCTGTGTCCCCGCATCTAGCTTGTTGGTTGGGTTCAGCTTAGAGGCACAAATTTATCAGTCTGACCAGGAAACTGAAACTGCCAATAATTTGATCAGCTTTGCAGCTCATATGTGATACAGAAATCAGAGACAAGAAAACTACCAGATCCAATAAGGGATGCCCAAGGAACGCAGAAGAGCACTGACAAAGGAAAATATAAATATGAGGTACAGCAGACTCTGAACTTATAGCTTTTGGGTGACAACTGACTGGTCTCTATAGCAAGTGATACTTCTGCCTCCAGATAAAATCATGAGAGCCTCAAAGCAGCAATAAGAGGAGGCACTGTGGCAGTAGAGACATCATGAGGAGAGGTGATAGTCAATCCAAGCGTTCTCCAATACCTCAGGAGGGAACTGAACACAAGGAAAGCCCACCTTTAGATGCAAAAGGTCAGGAGATCTAGAGAAGTCAAAGGACAAAGACATGTAATAACAGCTTGGTTTAAGGTTACTCCTGTGGCATGAAGAGAGAAACAATCCAAACATCAATAAGAAACAAATGTAGGTAACTTTTACTGTTGGGGAAGGAAGGGTGTTATGTATATACAAACTAAGAACAGACAGACCACTCCAGGAATAGAGACAATTGCCAGCCAAAGCAGGTCAAGGGCATAGTTTTGAAAGGACCTGCAACAGGAGATAGAAACAGGTAGACAGAACACTGAGGAAGAAGTTATCCAGTTACACAGGTCCTGGTGGGGAGCAGGGACTGGGGAGATCACGAGTGCTATAGACCAGGAACTGAGTTCTACCAGGTTTTTCAAATGGTTTCTGAAAATTCTCCTTCAAATCATAGCTGTAACCTGTTCACTATATTTCTTTTGTCTCTTCAATTATTCTTTTGATATGCTGCAGAAGAAAGTTCTACAAACCTTCGTTAGCTTATGCCCCCATATGCAACATTAGACTTGGAACATTTTTGAAGAAAGGGAGCACCCTAGGTGGGTACCACGAAGAGACCAGGTTTCCAAAAGTAATGTCCTATGAAGGGGATAAAGGACATCCCACAGACCTGGAAAAGGAAGAGGAGTGTGGAAACATTCAGATTTTCTAAGTATGTGCTCCCATGAGGACACGGACAGCGCAATGGTCCTAGAAAGTTGAGAACTTTAGACAAGACACTTAGCAAAGGAAGGAAGCCTAAGTCTAGACATACCACCCGCATGGCCTCCCTAAGCCCATCTGCTCCCAATTGCACAGGATCTCCCACTCGGTGCCCTGACTGCAGAAGGCTTCTCTTCTGTAAGTGCAGTGACCTATGGGTTAGGAATGCTCATACAAAAGCTGTGACTGTGCAAGCAAACAAACTCGCCAAGAAACCTGAATGACCACGTTCCAGTCTCTTTGCCTATAAAATGAAGTCAATAATCGTCTTCCATCACTCCCTACACTTAGGGAAGTTTTAAGTCCGGACATAAAACACAAAACCATGATTGACCCTTTGTAAGCATGCAATTGGCAGTCCAAATGTCTAATCCATTTTTGAAAGTGATTGAGAGCTCTCAATACATTAAAGTTCTCTGCATATGTTCCACTGTGTCTGGGAATGGAGGGGGGTTGAAATTAGAGCACAGACAAAGCCAACAGTCTCTGGCTGGCTCCCTGCTGAGTTGTTGGTAGGAATGGGAGTGGCACCATTGAGTATTCAGAGACATTGGCTGCTTCTCTTGTCATTGGTTCTGAGACCAGACAAGCTGTTCTTTTCAGACTTAATAGTCATTTCAAGAAATATTTTTAAGTAAATAACTTCAAGTATTAGTAAATTTTTAAGACTGTCATATACACAGACATCTTCATGTTCATAATACAGTACCAATCTCAGGGGACTTTACAGAAAAATAGCCCCATACCCAAAGAAAAAGTGGCAAATTCCAGGGCCATTAACAAATGGAGATAGCAGTACCCATCTGACACTCTGAAGCTTTGGGCACGGTGGCTGGGAGGAGGAGTCCAGAGCCCTTTCTCTATTTAAAGCAGGGATGAGAGGAGTGCCAAGACCAGTCACTACAATCTCTGCTTCCAGGTTTCAGTGTTTTCCATAAAGGAAGGTACACATCTCAAAATGACCGTCCACATCACTCCAAACAAACTCAAATGTCTAAACTCTATTTTGTCGGCTTCTCACCCATAGCTAGCCTTTCAACTCACCCCAACTCCCTTGACACTGCCAGCCAATTTCAGTATCTGCTTCTTTTCAAAGCACCTGAGGACTATGGCTCCCTTCCCATCATCTCCTAGATAATAAATTTATATGGCAGGGCCACTTGGCAAGCGATAAAATGGGCAGAGAGGAGACGATGTCTCCTAGGAACAACACTAGAGTCTTTGTGAGCCCTGCCATCATCCCTACCTCTACTCTGCTGCCCTGAAAAAGCATCAAGGAATACATAGCTTGCCCCTGGGTAGTACTTCCTGAGTTATATTATAACAGGGGCACTGAGGATTCTTAACTCATTTGCAATCATGTCTTAATCTAAAGGGGAGCCATTGGCTACAAATCTTCTGGAAGCAAGCCAATAAGAACTAAACAGCTCCTATTTGTAGAGGAGAAAGGCTCCATAAGTGGAAAGATACAGTACAACTAGTTCATGGTTGTAGATTCAGCGGAAAACCCTATCTTCAGTTTTATTTGTGACTTGTGGCCTTAACAGTCAACTGTCCAAGTTCCTCTTCCACATTTTACCTACACCAAACAGAGAGAGAGGCAGCAGCCCTTGGGATGCATTCAGTTCTAACCTCCAATCAGCATACCCAGACACGTGGACACATCACTATAAGATGATCAGGCCCCGGTGCTGCTCATGAAATGTATTTGCTTCCAGGCCATCGACCTTCGCCTCTGTGACTATGACCTGGCTGTGACACACGTCTCTCCACTGAGAGAGCAGGTTGGTCTGAACAATCTGATTACACGGAGCCCCCTGCACCCTCCCTGCTTTCTTAAATTCTTCTCCCAGCTGCCTGCCCACATCTGATGTCGGCAAGGACCAGATTCTACACCTACGAAACCAGAGTCAAAACACAATCTGTCAACGTACTCAAGTAATGGACAATCCTTTAGCTTTTACCTTTTTTGTTTTTGGAGATTAAACTATACTTATACTTTCCCTTTTCTTTTCCTCCTCCCAGGCTTCCCATGTACATCCCCTTGTTTTTGTCCAAATTTGTGATTTCTTTTTCTTTAATTGTTGTTGCTGATGTGGGTATATATATATATATATGTGTGTGTGTGTGTGTGTGTGTGTGTGTGTGTGTGTGTGCTTATTTATCCTTAAATCACATTCCTTTTGATTACAAGGAACCATAGTGTGTAGGCACCGGATGGCTCACTGAAGAGGTGTCCTGAGCAAACACAGAGAAGAGTGTCCAGATCCCCAGCAGTCTTGTAAGGAACTGGGCCTGGTACTCTATATCCCTACAGTTGGTGGGGTGGGGGGTGGGAGAGGGCGGTTTGCAGACGGGATTCCTAGAACTCACTTACCAGTCTGGTCAATTGGTGGACTCCAACCTTAGTGAGAGAAATAATCTCAAAAAATGAATTGGGAAAGTAGCAAAATAACTTCGTATCAGCTTCTGGCCTTATATATTCAAATATACACATGTTACACAAAACTCATTGAATAAAATGAGTAAGTAAACAACATTTCAAGAGACTGAGTTAATGAGTCGCAGAGGTGCATGAACATCTCTGTAATTTGGACAGGAAGCTTATTCCTGGGTCCATGTGCTGAAGCCATGGTGGTCAGCAGTGGCCCTGTTGTGAAACGCAGGAACTGTGAAGGAATGTGGTCTTATAGTAAAAGGTAGGTCGCTGTAATCGTGCCACTGAAGGAGCTACTGGGACCCTGACCAGCTTCAGTCTGTCCGTCTCTTTGTTTCCCAACCTAAGGTGCACAGGTCTTACCTACTACAATCTCCAATAACATAAAAGGTGCACATGAGCACAGCTGCAGGTTCTGAAGCTGGGAACCGAAGGAGAATTGTCCTTAAACTACACTAATGATTTTAAGTAGTCTGTTATAGCAACGGGAAGTTAAGCAACAGCTATTCAACAAAAATAAAATATTAAATTAAAAATAAATATATCAAATGAATTTTAGTAATTTCACAACTAGTTTAAATGTTTATATTTCCCACAACTAACATTTCGAAATAATCTTATCAGATATGATTGAAAACTCATCATATAAAACAGGTAAAGATACCTCTATTTTCTTTAAGTTCAATTAATAAGTACATGTGACAATATTTATAAACCATAGTATCTTTCTTTTATTTTTGAAATGATTATCAGCACATCATTATCCCTTTCTCTTTCTTCCCTCCAAGTCCTCCCATACACCCATTTTTTTCTCTCTTTCAAATCTGTGGCCTCTTTTTCACTAACTGTTGTTGTTGTTGGTGGTGGTGGTGGTGGTGTGGTGTGTGTGTCCCTAAATATAACTGTAGCCTGTTCAATCTGTATAATGTCACATGTATGGGTGTTTTGGAGATGGATCATTTGGTATTGGCTAATCAATTATAAACTATAGTCTTTATGAAACTAACATGGAGAATTTGAAACTGAAGTTACCTGAACTATGCATAGCCTTGTCTATTACCAGTGCCTACTTCAATGTATATTTTATGTCAGTTGATTAAATTTCTGTAGGGTTGTTTTTGTTTGTTTGTTTGAAGGGCACAGTATGGTAGTTACTTTTAAATGTTTGTTTAATAAATAAAGGATGATAGGAAATCCAAGTAATTACTCAAATATTCTGATGGTTCTTTGTATATTACACATTTTGTAAGTCTATATTGAACATTTTAGTTCTCTTCAACAACAATCCCCACCTATTTGAAAGATATTTTATAAGATGAATCCCAAGTGAGGTGCTGATGGGATTTCTTTAATCCCCTCCTCTGGACCAAAGGATCTGAAAAAGACATTTTGGACCCTGTTAACCTCCAACCTTTTTCTCAAACTGCTTTTTTTCCCAAGCACAGACTTAAGACTACCTTGGCTGCACAAAAATTCCATTCCAATTCGGCTGAGCAACAAGAAGGACCTTAAATCTCTCAAGATGGCTTGATCTATTACAGTTTAGGTCAATGACCTATGAAGTTAAAGGTTACAAAAAGAAAGAAAATCTTCTAAAAGGCATAAAAAATTGATACTCCCAGATGTTGGGCCACTCAGACCACAAAGTAAGATCTATGTCCACTGCGAATGGCTGTTCTCCAGGGCACTCCAGAGGAGGTAAGCACTTCATCTTGCAATTGTGTGAGCACCGAGGTGGGAGAACAATATATGTGAGGTCCAGGAGGAAGGCCACCAACCTCTCCAACATGAAAGAGTAATATTTGGGGCTTCCAGCCAGGCAGAGATGCTAACCAAACGTTGCTCTTAGCATCTGTTTCTCTAATGGGGCAATTCATGAGCAGCTCAAAGCGTTAAGCAGTCCCATTCATCTCCATATCACCTCTAGATGTAAACAGGTAGTAATGAGGACCATGGTCATCCTTCAATGGAGAAAGGCATTGGTACAAACGATTAAGATGTCAGATTGTTCTGTGTGTGGTGACACAGGTTAAGGGAACTATCCTAGTTCCGTAGTTTCTTCTCATTATAGAAATAAGAGGCCAGAGTTTGCTAAGTGGTAAACTTGGTTTGATTTTATGTTTATACTAGAGAAAAATGTGGATTTGTATCTCCTTAGTATTTCCGGAGTAAAAGTAGACATTAGTTCACAGGGTCTTGGAATAAAATTAGATATTGCACATTCAAATGCAATAAACCGGATCAGTTTATGAGTAATTGCCATCGAAGGAGCCCATAGATGCAGACTAATTCAAATCTCAAAGCCCTTGCCTTTGACAGATGCCAAATGACAACGTTAAGGCCTGTTTATCCTTCTCACCATTCGAAGTCCAATTAGGTTCTCTCTGATTCTACTGGATTTTGTGTCTTATTGGCTCTTAGATGGAGGAACTCATCATTGGGTCATATCTCATCCCCCAGTGGAACATTAGCAACAAATCAAAAAGCACAACAATCCATTCTCTGAAAGAACAGCACAGTCCCCAATAGATGAAGCTGAATAGTGTCTTCATGGAATGTACTACGATTCAGAGGCCGTTAAAGAAAAGGTTGAGCCATCAGGAACATATTAACTGAACGACTCATTTCATCTAGAGACACCGTAAAATGTAACTGTGACCTCCATTAATTAGGAAAGACACAGGTGTTTTAAGACGACATTCATCTAGAATAACTCAGTTGGCCTCTGATGAATATGGCTATAAAGGCGCAGAAAGAAGTCTAAATTCTTATTTGAGGTGTTGAAGCAGAAGTTGTCTTGTAACTGAGAAGGTGGTGAGCGAGGGAAGAAGATACAGGCCTTGCATTGAGAAAAACGGAGACTGAATGCAGATGCGTGCATGGAAAACAGGCTAACAACGGACGCAGGGAGCTTTCGCTGTTTAGCAAACGTTTAGACTGAAGCTGGCCATGGAACAATTTGAAGACAAAATGCATTGTATATAAACAATCATGACATGAGGGAGTCCGAGAAGGTACTATTAACTAAAACTTTACCTGGCCTGAATGCAGCTCAAGGCTGTTCTCTCTGCATAGGCAACAGCACATTTCCATTGGAAAGACTGTCAGGATCCCACCAGCACACCGCTTGACACGGCGGCATTCGACAATACACCCAAATTTTCAGTTGTGTTAATAGAGGTGAAGTTTTTTTTTAAATGTAAATCAGTTGGAAGCTGAAGAACAATGGCAGGTATGCAATATGAAACATAAAATGTTCCATAAAAATTAACCGTGAATCCTTAAGAGAGCAAACTTATTAACAAATGTAAGGAATACGAAGGAACATAATGACGCAGCTCCCCAACCTGTTTTAAGTGGATATTTCAAACTCTTTCTGTTTACTGACTACAAGTTCATTCTAAACACCTGTATGTTTTTTGTGGTCTTAATCATTATAGAAAACTTTTCTCCTTATACTTTATCACAGGTGTTTAACAAGCTAAACTTGAATTACCAATATAATCTTAAGTAATATGTTTCATTTGTTGGTAGTTCCACGCAGTTACACAAAGCACATTGATCACATACATCCACCACTTCCTCTCTCCAATCCTTCCGATGCCCCTCACCTGATATTTTCCCAAATCAATGCCCTTTGTTTCTTTGTTATTGTCACTAATAACTCCCTCAATGCAGTTAATGCTGGCTGTATGTGCCTGGTGGTGTGGCCATCCACGGGAGTGAGCATATGCCACCTACCCATGACCAGTTATCAACACATCAGCCCCCCACAAGGTGTGGGGGCTTGGGGAAATGTGGTTCATACACAACAACAGGGACCAACTACCCATGTCAGGTGATTTACCACTGGCCACGATGCCAACTCTGTGGGAGCTGCCAACCTCTTTTGGCTTCTGTGACAATGTTCTTGTGAACAAACCTATATTCTATATATGTATACAATACACATA
Organism: Bramus lutescens; assembly: GCA_001685075.1. Classification (NCBI taxonomy): domain Eukaryota; kingdom Metazoa; phylum Chordata; class Mammalia; order Rodentia; family Cricetidae; genus Bramus; species Bramus lutescens. The sequence goes on from LOEQ01001032.1 coordinate 364,920, forward strand.
CACACACATATATAGAGAGAGGAGATATAGGCATATATAGCCTTTAAAAGAAAAAATATTAAATAGATTAATGTAACTAGGAAATTTTAAGTAGTTCTGATTTTATTTATTTATTTTCTGATTTCTATGTCTATTACTCATGTGTCATATTGGCTCATTTTATTTTCTATTTACAAAAGGGTATTTCAATGGAACCCTTAAAAGTGGCACATGCTAGAAAAAAAGCTTCAAAACACAAAACTTATGTTCAGCCATATCCATATCACACTGACTTAAGTGAAAAGTTCCTAAGTCATATGTAAACACATTGCAGTGGCAGGACACTTGCCTAGCATGCAATGGAGACAGACAGTAGGCTCCATTCTTCCAACTGGAAACAACATTAGAGGATAGAAACACAGTTAAGGGCTAGACGACTTCCCAGTATACTTAAGATGCTGAGTGCAATCTCCAATACCAGTTCTTGTTGAAGGGGAAAACTAAGATCTTGTCAGTCACTGTAGTGCACACATAGGATTCCAGCCCTCGGAAGGTCAAGCTAGGATTGCCACATGAGTTTGAGGCCAGTCTGGCATACAAATTAAGCCTCTATCCCGAAGACAACAAAAAGACAAAGAAGAACACAGTGAAACAAATCCACAATAGTTTCTAAAAATAACAGTAAAAGGCTCAGAAATAGAGTAGCCTCCAACTTAGCAATAATGAAGAGATAATGGTAGATTTCAATGCTTGCATTAAGGAAACAGTTCAGAGAAACCTTTCCTGAGACATATATTTTGAACAAAAGGTACAAGGCAACACTGTTAGCAAATACTCTGTTCGCATAGACTTTAGTATGTTTTAATACAATTTGTAGACTTCTGGATGAGGTTTGGATGCCTCTGGTGCTGACTTAATAATACACCAGGGTCCGTTCTGACTTCTCCTCCTATGTGATTTGTTATTTTCTATTTTCCAGTTAATAGAGAAACCAATCACTTGAAACAATAGCAGCTAAGTATTTCTGACTCCTTTAGCTTGTGAATTCCTAGGAATGTTCACCATTTTAATTACTTATATGAACAATTATTTTTCTGGGCTCTCTTCAGTTAGTAAAACTTGAGATTTTGTGCTCATACGGCTTTAACTAACCAAAGACTCATTGCTCATTCACGGGCATTCCCTTTCCCAGAGAATCCCACAGTAGTCAGTCCCGTTGGACCTAGCTCTCAGGCGCATCGTTCTCTTTGTCATCAATCACTGTCAAGCCCAATTCTGAAAAATGTCTCCTCCTGTTTCCCTCCTATTTCTGTTCTGAACTTCAGATTTGTTCTTATCTGACCATAACCCCAGCTATGGTCCATCCTAACCTTGGCACATTTGGCATAGAGTGCAGTGTCAGCATCTCCTCATGCAGAGATCTGAGTGTGAGGAAATCGGGGAGTGTCCCCCTGAAGTCAGCAGGACCTCTCTAGTGCCACCTAGGACAGGATCTGAACAGCCAGGGAGTCTGGCAGACCTTCCAGGTCTACAAAGCCCAGGAGAGAGTCCTCGGCCTGTGTCAAAGATTGTCAAGCCCTATGTTAGAAGATCAAGTCCCGGCTCTGCCTTTGACCTAGGGCCTCACCCACAGTCACGTTCCTTTCTGAGTCCCTATGTGCAGCCCCATTCCAAGTTCTTTCCCGGACCCAGGACATTCTGTAATTTCCCTGTGAGAATCCTCTTGTCTACCCACGCTTGAAACATCTCCAAGGCCCACTTGGATGGATGCCTTCCCAGTGCAGTCTTCCTTGCCCCAAGAACCATCAAATCCTTTACTACTAGTGTCTTCCGTGCCAGCGAATCTACTCACAAAGAAGTTATTCCTCGTGACCTCGTGTCCCTGTCACCCTGCAAGGCCAAAAGTCAGGAATCTCTCACAAACCAGAGCAGAAAACATTGCACCTCTGTGGCCTATGACACACAAAGTCAAACGTGTAGTTATAGCTCCAAACCAACTGCAATCTTGGCATGAATGAACAAAAATGACTGTGTCCCAATAAAACTTTATTGGCAAAATACAGAAAGCCAACTCAGAGGCCACTGTTAACCAGCTCCTACACTTGAAGCTGAACATGCTTCATCTTCATTTTTCCAACATTTCACAGCATAATGTAGCTTCAGTAAACAGTAGATGAATTAAAGGGCCTAAAAGGAAACTCTATAAAACAACAAATTCCTTAGTCCCATGCAGAACAGTCTCAGAAGAAAACTGTCTTAGAATTCAAACCATATATCACATATAGGAAACTTAATCACTACCGCACCCCAATGTTGGCCAACTCCTTCATATACATAAAAGGGAGACTTTTATTTTTTATTCATTTTAATATTTAAATAACTATATGCATGTTAAATAATTATCTTCTTATTAAATAAATAAATAATAAATATTTAACTACTCTCATTTTCTCAAAGATCAAACACAGAAAAAAAAGAGCTGAGAACTTTTTTTCTCTTTAAATGATGCAGAGGATTGGGAGACGGCTAAATTGTTAAAATACTTACTACAAAGGATGAGGACGGGAGGTTCACTTCCCACAGCCCATGTAAATGCGTACTGGGCATGACAATCATGTCTGTGATTCTGTGCTTGGAAGGCAGAGACAGGATTCCAAGATGGGTAGGCTAGACTAGCCCTATCAAAGAATACTTACTGGTTTCACGTGAGACATTGCCCAAGTGAATAAGGTGAGTTACCTTATTAAGAACGATTCATGGCATCAACCTTGGGCCTCAGATACAGGTGTACACATGTGTACCTGTGCACACATTTGTGAAAAAAAAATAATATGCATAGAGAACACATAGTTAGAAATCTTTCTTAAAACAGACTCAACCTGTCTAAGCACATTCTGCTAGGCCACATGAATTCACAGAGCTGAAGCAAGCACATAGGATGCTTAATTTTGGAGTAATTGATCCTTAAGTATACTGATATTTAGTAAATACTGGACAAAGGATAACAAAGTTAGATGACACACACACACACACACACACACACACATACACATATACATACAGTCCATAGGTCAAAGGTGGGTATCTTTAAGAGGAGACATTTTTAAAAATCATGTGTCCACAGGTCAAGTTAATCAATCAAACAGATTATGCAGAAAAAGAAAGGAGTAGGTGAAAAGGAAATATGATTAAAGCTTGTTTGTTTATTCGTTTGCTTGGCTAGTTGGTTGGTGTTGTGTTTGTTTGTGGTGGACGAGACAGACATTACTCTTGTTCAGGAGAGTGTGCCCTGGAAGAGAAAACACACACCAGGACAGGAATTGGGAAGTACATTTTTTTGATTCTAACTCAATGTGGTGAGTGTGTCCTCTCCCCCTTGAATGGGGTCCTACCTCACAATCATACTCAATTGGCTAGTGTGAGAGAAACTGTCACACAGGAAATGGAGGAGAAAAGGGAAAGGGGTCATTGCTCCAAGGAGAATAGAGTCACTACGCCAAACCACCAAATTCCTAGAAGAGAGATGGAAAAAGAGGTTTTACTGGGTGGGCATTACTGAAACATTTAGATAGAAGTCTTACAAGGTGAGGGAGATAAAAAAAAATTTAATTTCCTGTCCTACACATGGGTTTTTAGTAGAAACCATTCAAATCTGGTATTTCCCCAAAACCCATCTCTTTAAAGAAACAACAACAGCCAAAAACACTCTTATCGTCAAACTCTTCAAGACCTTGAGTCCCTCATTCTATCTAGGAGTAAAGAATTATAATGGGCATGGAAGGCCTGCATGGTGAGGGTTGACTCAATAAGCCAGAGTTAGGTCGCCAGCACAGAGAATTAATTATCCCACGTATCTCAGGCTCAAGTCACCCAGAGACTAAATCCTCTACTGGCCTTAACAGTAGAAAAATCAATGAATTTGGCCACCTGCATGGTCTTAAACCCTGGACAGGAAAATGTAAGCAAAAACTACGAGAGCTGGTAACAATCCAAAAGACCACACTGTCTAGACAAGTCTACACAAGACGTTATCTAGACAACTGCATCTCAGTAATAGCGCCTAGATATAAGGCTTCAGACCTGGGCTCATTGGAGCATCTGCCTGCAGCCAAGGGAGACAGACACTCTCTTATTTTAAACTAGACACTAAATGATGGCTCACCTTAAACCATGCTAATGAAGAAAAAGATCTTAAGCACCAATGTACGTAATACCAGCTCCAAGGAGGAAATAGAAAGGAGACGAAAATGTAATTAAGTCTAATAGTAAGGGTTCAGGTGAGGTCATATAACAAAAGGGGTAGCAATGAGCAGCTCAGTCCCTCTCTCCATCTCAACTGCATCTCCTAAGCTATAATTGATGAGAACACAGCATCTCTGTGGCCATGTCTTCCCCTCAGGATTCTCTGCATGGTGGTGCCACTGCTTCTTGGATTCACTCCCAATTACTGATTTCACCCCCTTGGCTCATGTTACCTTTAATTTCATAAGCCCGACTAAAACACATCCTTCAAAACCAGGAAGCGGTGCGTCTGCTGGAAGCTGAACAGCGGATCCTATAAGCGTTTCTCGGTTTACTTTTAATGATACGGTGCTTCCAGCAGGTTAAATCTCGGGTAAAAATTTTAAAGCAAAAATAGGGATTAAAGCTATCTGAAGAACAGAGAATGGCATTAAGTGATCTTGGAAAAATGAAGTTTATAGGAACCTAAAATAGCCCTTCCCCCACACGCCTTGATGAGAAGTGGTAGAATACTTGTTTTGTGAGGGAAAAACTCAGTTTAACTAAATAAAAGCCTTATATATCATATTCTTATGAGAACAGGTGCTCTCTCAAAGCAATTCACTGTGAGGTCATTAGGGAGAAGCAGCTCCAGGGTCTTGGTTTCCTATGGCAACAAGGCAGAACCAACTCAAGCAAACCATCAAAGCCACTGCCCAGTCTGGTAGAACTACAAGGTAGCCACATTCTAAGAACATGCAGTTCAACGAACTATATACATCGTTTTCTTGCTTCAAAGAACAACTTATAAAAATACCCTTTCTTGCCTCCCCAGCCTGATGTAAGAGGGTCATCTGTCTGTGTTACTTTCATTGGTTAATAAAGAAACTGCCTNGTTGTTATTTCCGGTATGAGCTAGCCGTGCGGGAGCTGGGCCGGACGAAAAGCATGCCTGCTCCCCCAATCACTACACCAGCCATACACAGTGAAAAACTAAACTGTTGATGGTCTGTGATGACCAGGACATGAGTCTACGAATGTTCCGTGCAAACCTAGAATTTCAATATGTTTAAGAGTTTCAGCAGTTCTGAATACATAAAGCAAATTCAACCAGAAGGAAAGTGTGTGGCTCTTTCCTTGTTTTAATTTTCAGGTTTAGAAAGCTAAGTATGAGGAAAACCAATGGTCCAAGAATACAATAAAATTATTCAACAATTCTGCTTGCTGTGATTTCTGAAGAAACTAAAGGCCTGTATTGGAAGCACTTGGTTTCTAAACTGAATTAATAACTATTTAGTTTTCTTATAAAAACATACAAAACAAAACAAAAAGCTGGGCTTATTGGTAATCTATACCATTTTCTTTTTATTTATTTATTTTTTAAACAATCTTTTCTCATTTCACATATCTAGCTTAGTTCCCACTCCCTCCCCTTCTCCTACTCCCCCACCTTCTCCCTACCCTAACCTCCAGCCGCTCCTCAGAGCAGGTAAGGATTCCCATGGGGAATCAACAAAGTCAGACATATCACTTTGAGGCAGGACCATTTTCTGTGCAGGAATATAAAAACTTATCATCTGCTGTGTAGAAAAATGTTTACTGATTAGGATGAAGATTTAGAGGCTGGAATGATGGATCAAGTGTGCAAAATATGCACCCATAAAGGGGTCCTGACATGATCACAGGTGCAGAGCTATGGGTGGATCTGCACTGAGGTCAAGTCTATAGGGTGTGGCAGAGTTGGCTGGTTCTCACATTAGATCACGTGTATAAGGAGACCTACACAGACCCAGCATCTGTCTTCTTGGTATAGTCATAGTGTTACCGTTTGTGGTAGATTTCTGGTAAAATTAAAAGCAAATTTCAAGAAAAATAAATCATTAATTTTGTCCTCAATCGTGATCTTTATCTGATCCACACATAAGCTGTCTGGGTCAAAATCTCACCACCTTATACACACAGATGACTGAGGCATCTAGACTGTGGATTGGTTTGGGAACACTAACAGGGTCCTTTCTAACTGAAACACCACAGTTACAGCTATGCCTATCACACAGAAAACAGCAGATGGAGAATGAGGGAGTCAGAAGTAAAATATGGAAAGTAAATGATTGGCAGTTTAGGAAACAAATGGAATTTCAAGGGAAAACATCAGAGAAACAAGATACACACTGAACTGTGCTTTCATTTAGAAAGTCACTCTGAAGACAAATGACCAAACAGTGACAAAGGAAACCTCCATTTCTTCCCCATTGTTCTAAGGCAAAGATGCTACCAGTGCTTTAATGATGTGCTCTTTCATGACAAGTGTCCAGCGTTTTGTATTATTAAATGTAGCTAACTTCCAAACGACTGGACTGCACATAATGCTGCGTGCAACAAATCAGCTGTCATTTGCAATCATCACTCGAATCCAACACACAGCCCAGATCCCTGGGACACAGGATCATCACTTGCTACCCCTCAGATTGAATCTCAGGCACAAGAACGCATTTGGAAAAGAAAAATGTTTTCTCCCTCTCTCCCGTATGTTGCTACGGTTCTATCCGCAGCCAAGGGAGGCTGGGAGCCTGTGAAGCATAATTCCTGCCATTCCTTCCACCGTTAGCCACACAGAAAACCTAAGCAGTTGCGCATTCTTTTGCTTGATCTTCTTTTCTTCTTTCATCCATGAAGTTGATTTCAGTAGGTTTTGTGGCAAGAAGAATATAGCCACCCGAAACAAATTATCCTAAGAATGGAAGCACATGGGATCCAAGTAATTGTGTGTACTGAAAGGTGAATGGTGGCTGTCTCTGGAAGTGGTGATTTCCTTGTGTCTTCCTGCATGTTCCCCATTCCCTTAAAAGGAAGATGGCCAAGTGTAATGGTTGCAGACACGAACATTATTAAATTTTCAAGATGCAGGAGCAAAGCAGGATTTGAACACCAAGACATTTGAATTCACGTGAAAGTCATCATACTCCTTGGAAATGGTAAATGAGAGAATTCTAGAAACTGCATGGATTCCAAATCCAAGGCCTTCTGGCGCTATAGAAGCACAAATTACCTGAAGAAGTGTTTTTCCTTCTGCTGCACAATAAGCTGTCTTTATCAAAGAGTGCTAAAGATCTTTAACTGACTTCACTCTCGGGGACACACAGCATCACTGATATAAAGGGAAACTGTCCCAGAAATGGTTCCATAATATCTACTGCTAACTGGGATCAAAATAAAGAGGTCTGTTCTATTTTTCCACAGCTCATATTTTTAAACCATTACTGGTTTCTGAAAAAATGCACATGTTATCTAAACCTGTCTTGCTAGGTCATGCCTTCCTATAAGGAACCTGAGGGCTCGGCTATTTTTAAGGTTTTATAAGTGGTCTGACTCCCTCTCAAATGTCCTGAGCCTAATCCCACCAAATTTCCTAAATGAAATTCCTGCCCTCTTCCTTCAGGGTTATTTGCCTGAAATGTGTATGAGCATGAACGTGGCTTCATCTGGAAAGCACATGGCTTCGTCACACCGTGGGCTTTCTGGGAGTGTGTTAATGTGGCAATGGCTTGTCATAGACTATTTCACTCATCCACACAACAGCTTCAAGGGGTGAAAACTATTATATCAACTTTAAAGATAAGAAAATTATGCTCAGAGCTTGGAAATCCCAGTACATTCCTTCCTTCCTCATTTATCAAGTACCCACCATGTATTAAAGATAGTTCTAGAATATAAGATACAGTCTGTATCCCTAGGGTCTCCAGGATTTCAAAGCATACTTACTATAAAATACCATGTTTTGCTCATCTGAAGTTCAGGTGTCACCTAGAATTTCTTCTGTGTTCATTCTGGGTACGACCTTACACTGCCCACTAGGGTGACTCGGGCACTGGTCCATTCTCCTGTGGAGGAACCTGGCCTGGAAAGCAATGCTATGAAGACCAGCAGAGCTGTTCAGAGAAGGATGCCCAAGGACAATGTCCCATTGAGCATCATCTCTTGCTACTACTGCACCCAGGCTGTCACAATCTTCAGGTCGCTCTGGGTCGTCTCACACCCCGTAAGAAAAGCTGGAACTTTGACCAAATGCCAAATTTTCCATGATGGTGGAGACTCTTGAGTCAAGCTAGTGGAAAACCTTTGTAAAAGCTTCAAAAGAAGAGTGGGGGCTGCAAGATCAACGCTGGCTGGAACCACACCTGTACCTGCTTAAGAGGAGATGGTCTCTTCCCAGTGGGTGGATCACAGGCCAAGGCAAGCCTTGAGGTGTACCACTGCCACCTTCTCATGCTCACTCCAAACGTAGGTATTTGGAATAAACCTGAGGCCATTCCAGTGCTGTTTTCCTGAAATTTCCCCACTGATGTGTAAAGGGACAAACCAAATCTTCGATTAAATAAGCATGTTGCAAAGTCTGCTATCTATGGCTTTCTACGAGGAAAAAGACACTAAGCTACATTTTAATGAAACAAATGAACACAAAAACACAAAAGGCTTGACAGATACTCTGATGCCTAGGGAAAAGACGACCCTTGTGCAGAAATAACACAATACCCTCAATAGTGTAGTCAGAACAGTAGACCCTCAGGTAGTACTAGAACCAGGCAGTGTAGGTATTGTTCATGACCCATAGAGGATACTGAGTTAGGTCTTTCTCTATAAGAAGGATGTAGCCAAGAAGAAAAAAAATTGCAATGGATTGTTTAAGAAATTAACCAGTATTCAAGAAAAAAAAAATTAAACCTGATCCCAGAGGAAAGAAAAACCCAGTTCATGGGCAATGGCTCAGCTATACTCTAAGTGATGGAACATGATGAGATCAACATGGGAAACCCCCTTGTCCCACTCACAGTAGAGGCTGAGAAAAAGTGACACCAAGAATCTGTCGGGCTCAAACCCACAGACTCCTCACGACCGTCTAACACAGCACCCACCTAGCACTGTGACCCAGGCCGCCTGCTCTCTATTCACTGACAGTGACAGTAGCGTGTCACACTACCTACAAATCGAAGGCATGTCTTAGGGCTTCTCGGGAGCCGCAGGTGAACTGTGGGGTGTAGAATTGAATCGGTGACCACTTATGTCCTCCCCAAATGCTCTGACTTAGAATCTGAAAGCAGATGATTCTTGGAGACATTCTATTTTTATCTGGAAGACCCAGAACAGAACACAATTTAAATTGAGCTGCACTCTGGTCTATGCAGGGATTTTTAAATCTTTTGATCTACAAAATGTGTCTTACCACATAGAAATATGTATAATATAAAAGATGCCCAAGGTGCCTTCCTGAGGTTCCAAAAGAATCCATATTTACAAATAGTATGTTTCTGAATGTAAGAATTGCACACTTTCAGGGGGAAATATCAGTCAGAATGATGAAAACAAATATACATTTGTGGGTTGGGCCCTAGTGCCCAGATACACACAGGTGCTGACCACACACAGGAATCCGATTGCCACCAGAGGAGACATTGTGGACACACACACACACACACACACACACACACACACACACATGAAAAGGAAAAGAAAAGAAAAAAAAGAAAAGAAAGGAGCAAAGAAAGAAATGGTAATTGTGGTTGTTTAGAAGCCCAAGCATATGGAGATGTACAGTCTCTTGAACTCTACTCAGAAACCTACAGAAGTCAAAAACATGTTTGCTGGGATCAAGGTGGCTGGGTTTGAAACTTGGGTCCATCTTTCACAGGGTGCATGCTTCTGGACAACAAGTTTTTGTTTTTGTTTACTTTCTGCCTCAGTCTCCTCATCTCTAACATAAGAATAAAACCCTGAAAGAATCCTCTGGGATTATGGTAGGAACAATTTCATGAAATCAGGTCTGCAGACTTTGCTGCAGCAGGGTGGGGATGGTCCACGCTTGCAGTAAGGAGCTCACCGTGCCCTTACTGAGGACGTACCAAATGGCATGTACTTAACCCTTCCTTCTTAGATGAAATTACATTATTCAGTACACTCTGATTTCAGCCAAGAAAGCCGGGGGGGTACTGTATAGATAAACGATGAAATCAGAAAATATCTGTGAAGACAAAAACACAGCATCTCTTACCTTGTTCCTACGACAAGTTCTTTCTGTCCTGGGTCAAATGTTAACCTTGAGAAATCCACAGCATTCTCTGCTCTGAACTCCCGTAACCAGGGGCCAATTTCTAAACGTGAAAGAAAGAAACAAATAAAAAAGGTAAAAAAAAAAAAAGAATGATCTTCCTCCAGGATGACAGAGAGGGCAGATGAGGTAACAAGCATAGCAACAAGTACTTGGAGGTCCCCTGGTACAATTAACAGGTGCCACTACAGGCTTTTTATCAGGATATCACATAATTCATATGTTAACTTGAAAAATACAGAGCAATATAGACATCAATGCTTGGCCGTAATTAACAAGCCAAATGTGGATTTTCCTTTTGGCTGCAGGCTGAGCGTTCACACTTCACATGACCCACTGGAGCAACAGGGGTTGGTAAGGACCATTTCCTAAGAGTCCAGGGCTGGGCCCTGCATACTGGTCAACCCCACTACACTTTGAAGCAAGGACAAAGCACGGGCACCTCTGTCGCTTTCAAATGAGTATTCTAGGCCAATTAGATTTCTATTTTGGCCCTGTAAATTAGACTTTTTAAACAAATTTGATCCTTTATGAATGTTTAGGGATGAGAGATTTGCAGTTACTCCTATGGCTCAATTACATTTTTTTCTAAAGGAAATCAGGATGCACCCACTCTAAGGCTCTTCTTTCTTTCTTCTTTCTTTCTTTCTTTCTTTCTTTCTTTCTTTCTTTCTT
>LOEQ01001032.1:381271-392805 GCA_001685075.1 Bramus lutescens
AGAGAGAGAGAGAGAGAGAGAGAGAGAGAGACAGTCAACCACAAAGCGCTGATGTGTGAGTATGTATGGGTGTGTGTGTGGCAGCCGACAACAAAGTGCTGATTGATGTGTGAGTGTGTATGGGTGTGTGGGTGGGTGTATGTGTGGCAGTTGACAACAAAGTGCTGATGTGTGAGTGTGTATGGGTGTGTGTGTGACAGTCAACCACAAAGTGCTGATGTGTGTGTGTGTATGGGTGTGTGTGTGACAGTCAACCACAAAGTGCTGGTGTGTGAGTGTGTATGGGGGTGGCAGTCGACCATAAAGCACTGATGTGTGATCGTGTATGAGTGTGTGGTGTTTGAATCAGACATTGTCTTGGTGGTATAGCAGCTGGCTCTTGGCTGTTGTCAGCACAGCAGGGAAGAGAGTGCAGGATGGAGTACAGAGAACATTCTGGAAGGCTTTTCTTGTACTCACTTTTTTCTAAGGTGTACAAAGAAAATCTTACTGCAAAGATAGATAATATGCTCAAAAGCTGGCAGCCTCTTTTCCTTTGTGGACTTTATTTCCAGCTTCAGTGCATCGCATAACCTGCCCTATCAACATCATCTAAGCTAAGATTATGATTCAAAACCCGGGGAGTGAAATGTTTTAAAGCCCTACCAAGAATAGAGTAGCAGGTCTGTACTGGCTTGCTCCACTGTTTCCTGCTTGCTAGCTGTTACTTCTCTTTCCCTACAGCCCCCTTTTCTAGACATCACCCTATGTCATATGCAAAAGTCAAGTTCCCTGTGAGCACTAGTCAATGCTCCATGCCAACAATCACCCCTAAAACCAGACTCACAAGGATTCCACCCCCCCACCCAGTTCTTTCTGCAATCCTTTAAAAGACTACAGAATATTTCAGTGCCCAAACTTCATGTAGCTATCTAGTAGTAAGTCAAAACAAAACATTTGACCACGGCCCAAGCATTCATCACTTGATCTACTGGAAGGTAGCACTGCCTTTGGCAGCCACTCTGGCTCTGAAATTCCATGCATTTCTCTGATTTCTCTGCACAGATGAGAAATACTTGAACTATCGCAGGAACTCAGTGTCAACAGCAGGAGAGTTTCAAGCAACTATGTCCCAGGTACTTCTGCACTGTACATACCTCAGACACACCTGAGAAGGGGTAATAATGGAAAGGTTTTTAAAAAGTACTTCAAGGAACACCTTCTGAATGGGGCTTCTCTTTTCTTTTGCTTAGAATTGTTAAGACCTTTATAGCTTCCTACTTTACTAAATCCCTCATTGCCATTTCCTTAAGATAAGGACCAAGGTGGTTAGCAGCCAGCTTTTCTCAATGGTAACTCTCACAAGAAGTAATTGATAATCAACATTTTAGAAAGAAGATGCAAGAATTCATATGCAATACAAGATCTTGAAATTCTAGGCTAGGATCAGCCTGAAACCACCACTACCCCATCCATCAGGAAGCTACTTCCCAGCCTGCTCCATCTTAAATTTCTGAGTCTGTCCCGCAGAAGGGTCTTCATCCTGCATTGTGACCTGTAACATATGATGGTAAGCTATAAAATCTAATTGCAAAGTCTTAATGTTGTGCCAGGGGACATTAAAAAGTAATTTCCTTGAGATTTATGACTTCAGAATTACAAATGCTGACAATATGGCTAAAATTGGGAAAACGAGTACTTTCTCTTCAATGAGTACTATCCTCCCCCACCACCTCTCTCCCATTCCAGCCCAGTGCCAGGGATAGTCAAACAGCCTGCCCTGCGTGCATGGTGGCCATGCAACCCACAGTAACTTGAAGTCTGGCATGCGTTTAAAGAGCCAATCAGCTCTAGGTAATATCAGGGATTGTAGAAAAGCAATTGAAGACTTCTAAGCTCGCATCAGCTTCTGCCACATTCACAAACTGGTCTGATCTCAGCTTCAAAGAAAAGTTTACTGTCTTAAGCCACGATGGTCTCCTTCTGCCCCATTCTCAGACCTCATGCTCAGGTTCTTTTCCTTCTCCTGCTCCCCGAAAATCACATTCAAATGTAATCCACTACCTCTGCAGAACTCAGAAGCAAGCTGTGACAACTCAAGAGACATGCCACATTCTTAACAGAAGTCTTCCGGCTTGGAGAAATGTCTAATAAGTCCCAAGGTGGCCTCTTTGCAGAAGCAGAGATTCCAGGGATACACCAGAACAAGCACATGTTCCCCAAGACAGACCCACATGTCCCCCAGAACTTATCATTACCACAGTGTGCACCAACAATTCCGGGGAGCCCAGTTATTTATTCATGTGGCAATGAATATTTATTAAGTCTCTGCTATATAAAAGAAACCACTGCAGTTACTGACTGGAAACAAAGTCACATCTAAAATAATTTAGCTTCAACAGAATAGATACACACAAGAAAGATAAACTCAAGTAGGCATTAATGGGTCCCATGAGGGAAAAAATGGTAATAAATGCTTTAGTGAAACTCTGTCCAACAAAAATGCTCTACATGTCATTTGAAAAAGTTTCCGTGACCACCTTTGAAATGCTAAAATGTAGGAAAATTAATTCCTATACTTTAACTCAATTTACTTTGAATATTTTGAAGCTGTCCAAATGAAATGGACTGTGTTATTTTTACTGCTTACCTACAACATCTTTGAAGTTCCGTGTGTATATTCTCTGGGGGGAAGAGGTGTAGAGCACGCTTGTATGGGGGGTTGAAGTGCTGCACATGTGTGACCGTACATGTGGATACTAGAGGTTAACCTTGGGATTTTCTGATCAGGCTAGGCTTGCTGGTCAGGAAGTCCCAACTATTGGCTACTTTTATTTCTCCATCACTGGGTTTTATCTGGGTGTGAACTAATCAAATTGAAATTATTTCTTTACTTGCTGGTTCAGTAAGTCTAAGGTATTCAAACCAAATGAACTCAAAAGGAATCTACATTTTCATTGAGTCCTTGACATTCATGGCTGCTCAATGGGATTTCTTTTTCTTTAACTTACCTGAGGAAATTAATCCATGCTGTATACTCTACATTAGTAATGTGGATATGGTGTCTTTGGCCATGTTGTCTGAGTATGATTTCTGGAGAGGCCAGAAAGATATGAAGATAGTGCTGTCAGGTAGAAGCCCCACGCACAGTAGACAGATCCTCAATAAAAACACAGGATATCAAAGCAAGGTGAGCCTCTCTGATTGGCGTTCTGCGAACACTCTGTTAAATGTGATGTCTGGGAGAATTTAGCACTGTGTATAGATTCTATGTGTATTTCCTGAATCTTGTCACATACGTCTGTGCTCTTGAGTGTTTGCCAGCTTGACACAAACTGGAAAAACTCTGAGAGAACCTCAGGTAGAAAACTTCCTCCGTCAGACTGGCCTGTGTGGTTGTCTCTGGGCCATTTCCTTGATTACTAATTGATGTGAAAGCCCTGGGCACAGGGCTCTCCGATGTGTGAGAAAGGCAGCCGACTATGAGACTGGAAGCAAGCAAATGAGCAACATTCCTCAGGACTACTGCTTCTTCTCCTGACTGAGTTGCTGGACGGTCCTCCCTCATTGGTGGACTGTGACTGGGCCGTGTAAGGAAAATAAACCCTTTCCTCCAGGAGTGGGCTGTGGCCATGGTGTTTATGGCAGCAATCCAAAGAAAACAAGGACAGTACCTTTTATCTTTAATAATTTCAATCAACATGTTATTAATTTAGAAAAACATGTGAAAGATTAACAGGTTTTTTTTTTCACATTGCCAGTCCTTTTAGTCAATTATCAAACCTGGAAGTCTTGGAAATTCCTATAGCACATCCCCATTTCAATGATAAAAACCATGCATTTAAAAAAATCCCTACAAAAGAATTTCTGGATGGTATTCAAATAGCAAGAATTGGACTAAATGAGTAAGATATATATCTATATCTATATCTATATCTATAGATAGATATATCTATATATATTACTAGGCCACTTTGGTGATTATTTAAATTATTAAGAAGAGATCCAAGTTCTCTTAAATAGAAGTACAAAGAAGATTATTATGTTCAGAGAAATAAGTCAGACACAGAAAAGCAACTATTGCATGCCGAATTAGTCGCTTTGTGTTGCTGTGAGAAAACACCAAGATCAAGGCAACTTCTAGAAGGAAAGGTTCATTTGGGCTGACGGTTCCAGAGGGATAAGAGTCCATTGCTTTACGTGGGAGGCAGCAGGCTGGCAACACGGAGGGAGCCTGATCAGCTGCCTGAGAGCTCACAACATGAAACCATAAACATAGAGCAAGACCAAGGGCTAAAAATTCCAGTTTTAATTAGACTCTTCAAGACAACATCCAGTGACACCTTTTGTCCAGCAAAGTTACATTCCTAAATCTCCACAAATAATGCCACCAACTGAGGCCCAAGCGTTCACATACGTGAGCCTATGAGAGACGTTTGCACTCAAACCACCACGTGCGGTTTTTTTTTCTCACATCAAGGATGTAGTGGGAAACTATGAAGAGGAAGATGTTTAAAGGAAGCGAATAAGGGCATCAACAGCAAGTCACAGGGGTCCAAAGACTCAGGATCACATATTTTCTTCCATGTGAAAATTATAGACAGATAAATTACAGAGATAATAGATAGACAGATAGACATATGGACAGATAGACAGACAGAAAGACAGACAGACAGACAGACAGACAGACAGACAGACAGACAGACAGACAGACAGACAGACAGATAGATAGATAGATAGATCATAGATGGATGGATGATATATAGATGATAAACAGGTGCAAATATGTTATTATTTATGCATACATACATGCATACATTCATACAAACATAGACAGACAGACATAGACAACATGAACACAATATGGGAACTGCCTGGGAAGCTGAAAGGAACCAGTAAGATACAGGAAGGTAGAGACGGAGAGACAGCTTAGAGGAGAACATCACATATGGCTCCAGCAGGGGACCTGATTTTGTTTTATAAAACACTTCAGGAGATTCACGACCTCATTTAAGTCCAGTTCCAAGAGACCCAATATCCTCCTATGCTTTCTATTGGCATATGCATCCTCTTGATAGCAACACAGAGATAACACACACACATTTACATGTAATTAAAAAATAAGTCCTTAAAAAATCCTAAAAATAAGAATTTGAGGGTTGAAGTGAGTACAAGTGAAGACCCGTGCTATGTGTGTATAAAGGTGACTTAGGGAGCTCTTTTATGTTGAACAATTTAAAAGATACAGAAAAGTAAGTATTTTCACAATTAAAAAAAAATAAGCAGATGTCTTAAGTGGCTAGGCCACAAATTTATGAGACACCTCTTCTTTATTGAGACCCTAGGTTGCCGCCTTCTTTTCAAGGTTATAACAGGTTGTGACTGGAAGCCAGGACAATGCCATCCATCATGACCTCGGCAGGATTCATTGTGTTTTCCCTTCACACGGTTTATCCAGCTCCCATTTTCAGGAATGGTGTATGGTGGGTTGGACATCTATTTTTACTTCAGACACTTTCCTTAAAAACCGGTAAATTACCAACAGACGACACAAATTAACAAACACTCCATTACAAACACCCATTATTCTATTAAGTGCCATTAGTATTCAAGTAAAGGAAGCCAGACGGAAGTCTGTGATAGATAAATTTTCCCAGGGAGTTGGAAGCGAGCACAGCTCCATCCGTTGCCATGTGTGTCCCAATCCATTACGAAGGCAACACAGACAGAAGAAATCGCAATCCTAGAGTCTGGTGGCCCCATAGACCTCCCAGCATATGGATTTACTCAAAGGCAGCCAATCCCCGGCAGCCAACTAACACCCTTGCTTACACTAGCTTTCTTTGTTCTCCAAGTTCACACTTACACCACCATCTGGCATCCAGTGACCCTCACAGCGACTTTTCACGTCTCCCCTCATACCCCCAAAAGGCGGCTGCAAAAAGCAATCAATAGGTTCAAACATTCTGATATGGCAACCATCAGTTCCAGTTATGGGATAATGTGTAGGTACCCGGTGATCGGGATCCTTCCTAACCCTACGGTGCTGCCTTGCTAGGTGAGTTTTAGCAAGCCCTTCGTCTGAATAGATGTGTCCAGAGTTCTCTTATGCATTTATGTATCTTGTCTCTGTTGATAAAACATCAATTATCTGTCACAATATATGTATTTACTCAGTGATCCTGCGTGGTATGGGTTTAGGGGTTTGTATGCTTTTAGTGCCATTGTTGGTTTGGTATAAAATAAAATAGTAAATGGTTTAGGCTTTGCATATCAGAGTGTTCTTCTAATGTAGTATAAACATAGTCATGACCATCTCTGGACATGGCTGTGTCTTGATGAAACCCATATAGTGAGCTATCACTATAGATAAGTTTAGGAAGAGCTTCAATCACCTGACCTATATAAATTATTGCATACCACATGTCAACAACTGGAAATGGTAAACGCAGAATGCTTTATGACATTGGTTTATTATTCTTCTCATTAAAAATAGTCTTGAGCCTTCTCAGCAGTGACACACAAATCATTTGAAACCTCAGTTTTAATTATTGTTGTTCCATTACATGTGGGAGAAAATAGCAAGCTGTCTGGGGCTCCCAGCTTGGCTTTCTGGGTATCGTTATCTGTAGTTCTAGAAGCTGCATGCCTTGCTCCCAGGTTTCCTTGGTGGTAGCAGCTGCAAACTAAACACCCCAAATACTTTTAAAAAATTGGAACATGAAACATGAAACTGATTTTTGCAACTTACAGAGTTTTATTTCCAGTAGAGGTGGATTTCTGCCATTGCTTT
Organism: Bramus lutescens; assembly: GCA_001685075.1. Classification (NCBI taxonomy): domain Eukaryota; kingdom Metazoa; phylum Chordata; class Mammalia; order Rodentia; family Cricetidae; genus Bramus; species Bramus lutescens. The sequence goes on from LOEQ01001032.1 coordinate 388,044, forward strand.
GCACCCCAGGAGAGCTCTCTGCCTGCCCCACACCTTCAAATCGCTGATCACCACAAAGAGGTCCACAAAGAGATGTGGAAAGGAAAGGAAATTTTGCTTTTGCTCTGCTCTTAAAGTTTATTTTGGTGAATCTGCAGTTGTTTTCATTTCCAGGAATGAACTTGACAGGATCCATAAGCCTGGCTTTGTAACAGCCCCTCATTCTTCCCAGCAGAACACACAGCCATTGTGAAGACAAACCAGAAGCTGTCTTTATGGGATTCCTGAGCCCCTTAGGGTGCCGTGAATTCAATGTCACAGTCTCATTCCAAAGCATGTGTTTAGTACCTTGACACTCTCATAGACTTATGTCCTGACATATCCCAGAGGGCTTCAGGGACTGCACTGCTCTGAGCTTCTGCTTTTACGGTACTTAGAATGGTCACGGCTCCACCCCAGCCATGTTTGCTCAGTAGACCAGAAAGCACTAGACACAAGGGTCAAGCATCCTTTCAACGTTTCATGTAGTCAATACTAACCAACTCTAGGCCTGACATCCTTAAGAACATAGAGAGAGCACAGGGGAATAAATAGAGAATGTTGCTTCATTCACAGCCTGAGTCTCCTAATGAGGGAGGCCGATCAGTAAGAGACAGCAATTGCCAGGATGATGACAGAGCAAGATGTGAGTTGGTAGGGTGGCTTGGATGAATGTACAGACAGGGCCACCTTCTGCAGGGGACAATCAAGATGGATGGGAATGGGAAGGAATAGCTGCACAGACGGCCATGACACGTGACCCCAGGAGGTGCCTCTTGGATCCGAGGGTCATTGAACAAATGCAGGAGCATAGTGACAGAAGGAAGAGTTGAGAGGGATGCAAGGCCAGGCCACGTGTTATCTTGCAAGCCAAAGTAGGCTCTGGTTGCTGTCTGTGACAAAGGCTGTCATGTGAGGCACAATCACAGAAGACAGGATGCAGGAGGAAGATGCAAGAGTCTGGGAATATGTAAGGGGAAGGAACGAGGCTGGGGGTTCTCTGGATGAAATGATTACGGATCTGTGATTGGTACCCAGGAGCTGCAGTAAATCTCCCAATCTACATTCCCTCTTCTGAGGTGGGGGTCATTAATGAAGAACAGGTTGGGTAACAATCCAAAAGATCCTTCCTACCGAACTAAATGAAACAGCCTTCTAGAAATCCCAATGGCTATATAGCTTCCAGGTGCTGGCTGCTTCTGGAGCGCTTGGGTAGAGACGTGAGGAAAAAAATTGATAGATGCTAACACTGAGATGGTCTTTACTGAGGGAGAACACAGGGTGTCCATAGGAGCAGCTTAGCATGAGAACAGACTTAATGGGTCAGGAAAGTAGACACATACATCACTGAGTAAAGAAACAAATGAATATACACAAAGATGAACAAGCAAACCCCCCATATTCTTCATTAGAGGGGTCCATTTATCCTCTGTAATTATCTGCAAATTCTGTTGTCCAGAAGAATGTCGGAATGAATAATCAATCACCATGGTATTGATCTAAGAATTAATCCAATTCTTTAACCCCCCCCACAGACCAGTACGTCATCTATCTTCATCTCTCTGTGCATTTACACTCCTCCAAATCGGATCCTAGTTCTTAGCATAAAAATTCTAAGATGCTCCCCCATCCAAATTATTTCTCCAGAAGTCACATTCACAGCCAGGTCCTCAGCCACCTTTAAAGTTGTGTTTCTTGCCCCCTGGGGTACCTTGGAAGGCAAGATCCAATGGTGGTAATTAGATGCATAACTAATATCCTTTGTGGGCCAGTTGCTAGACATTTGTTCTGATTTGCTTCTGACTTTTAGTCAAACTTACTTTCTGTATATAAACAAAAAGAAACTAGGGGGTTGCAAACAGAAATGTCAATTTCTGCCTCCCCGTGCCTTGGGGTATGAAATTCAACAGATAATTTCTTTTGCAATTCATGGAAAAGACAAAGGGGGTGAGGTGGGTGGACTTGTTGACACTTTGGATCCCAAATTAAACCCAGAGAAGAGGAGAAAGAAGAAAATAACTCCATACAGAGTTACAAGAAAGTATAAGCGGAAACGAACCCCCATGAAGTTCAAAGGGACTTGTGTTTAATCAGACAAAAACAATTTTTATAGCCTCAGGAGTCCATGTGGTGTGCAAGGAAGCAGAGCCACGGGATGGTTTGGGCATGCAAGCCTGCTTGCATTGTGCTATTTTCTTCTTTCCTGGTTTGCAACCAGTGTTCAAAGAAAGTCGTAGTACAAAACAAACCCTGAAGTAGATCAGACACACTAATTAAGACTGTCATGAAAAGAAGCTCCATATTATATGCACAATTACAAGTGGCCGATCAAATAGAGGTATTGAGTAACAACACAACGCCTTTCTTCCAGGGGTTCCAGAATGTCACTGGCTCTACCTCTTCCAGTGACTCTCCGGTGACTTGGTAGAGCCTCAAAGCAGCCTCCTTTCCTGGAGGATGGAAGGCAGAGCTAGCAAGGAGAGACTCCTCTGCTTCTGCAGAAACATTCTACCCCTGATCCCATTCATGGACAATTTTGTCTGCTTCTTACCTGAAGGTCATGGACATGGCCAAATCCCCAGCTCATTAATTATAACGCTTGGCAAGCCATTAAAAATCTCATTTCGTTTTACCATTCGCCCTCCCTTTAACTGACTTTCCATAATTATAATTCTATTTTTGATATACTAGCCCTATTAAATTTAATGCCATACAGAGATTTGAAAACTTCTCAAGTAAAGATGAAATCTGGACTGTGTCTACTGAAGGCTAAGAAGAACTCGTTTAGGACCATGACATGGGCAAAACTGTCGTGCATTCTATTTTCATACATGGAGGGAGGCAAGTCTGGTTAATTACATATGGTCAGTATAATAATACAACCCTTGCACGGAGACTATAATTAGCAAAAATTGTCTTCACAAACAGAACCAACCGAGCTGATGACTCCAGCCTGCATTTGTTATTTTTTCCCTTACCAGTTATAAACATTTCTATTTCTGTTCTTTTCAAAATATAAACATAGCTACACTAAAAATGTTTGCGATCAGGGCATCCTGACAGTGTGTTTTTACCCATCAGGCACAGTGATTAGTTTCTCTTCAAATGCTGCTTCTGTCGACAGGATCGGGTAGCCAAAAGTAGGAAGGAACTATTACCAAGAAGGAGCCCCACATTCAGAAGAAACGGGCCAGCAGAGGGACGTCTGGCGCTGTGAGCAGCCTGATGCACAGTCAACAGACAACGACCTACACAGTGTGTGATGTGATTGGGGGGAGATTGACTTTCATGTTTGCAGAGACACATGGCCAAAGTTATTAGACCATCTGCTACATGGCACATTAATAATGGATGATGGGGGAAAAATCTAGTCTTGGTTTTTAAGTGATGCTCCCAACTTAACATTGTCTGGGCAGGGATTATGAGCACTGCCCTGCCCAGGAATTTCAGTCACACTGGGCTGAAGACAGAGACGGTCCTGAACATAGTTCAGTGATACTCTACCAACACGCAAGCACAATAGTGTTGTTGGACTTTTTTAGTATATGCCTCTCCACCAACCTGCCATCCAAATATCATTACACCCTGGGCACCTGGATGCAACCAAGAGTCTCGTCCTCGGTACAGTGTCCCTCTGGTTCCCTACATCTGTGAAGTCTCCTCAGCATCCTTATGGGTGAAATCTCCCCAAACCCCACTCATATGGATTCTAATACCTTTCCTTTTTATTGTCATTCAGTGTACAGTTAGGTTCAGTTATATCAAGGAGTTTGAGGCCAGAGACCACCTAGAGATTCCTTCACTCCCATTTCCTTACCTGGATAACTCTATAATCTGTTGTTCAGATGCCACCTATGATGGCCGTTGCCACAGATAGGCTGCAAACATCTATCCAAATAAGACAAAGAGAGAGACCCTTCAGTATGCATGAAGGTCCTACACTTGGTCCTACTGGTCCTGGAAAGCACTGTTCCATTTAGCTGTTCACACTCATGTCATTTTCACTAAAGGTGAGATGGACTGCCACACCACACTTACCCAGTAAATAATAAGATGGAATGAATAAAACTGCTCCAAAGCAGGGACCCAATGCAGCTGCATATCAAGAATGACTGTTGGGTTGCAGACAGATGAGGATGAACACAGTTAAAAGAACACAGTTTTCTTGGAAAGGACCTGAGTTTGGTCGCCAGCACCCAGTCATTCACCTCACAACAGCCTGCAGGTCTGGCTTCAGGATATCCAACATCCTCTACTGTCCTCAGCAAACATGGCACTCAGATGCACAATGCCCCTTCTACACACACATAATATGCATAAATAACAAACCTCTAAAGAGTGAATGAACACCATCTATGTCCATGACAACTATATGCATGCATGTTGACTACACGGATAGCCAGATGGACATTAGCCAGGTTGTACCCACTGTACAACGAAAGAAATGAACCTAAGGAGTGTGGCAAAGCTTGGGTGTTGGACCACAGTGCTTTCAACTAGAATTTGAAAACTCCTTCCCTGGAATTTCACTCATTCATTTATAACCCAGAAAAGGTGTCTCTTGCCTTAGGCAATGAGGTCTCTTGCAAATATTTCAGCCCATGAGCAAAAGGGGAGACCTGGAAACCTGGAAGATAAGCATGGACAAGTTGATTGGGGTTTAGTACACTCACCTTCTGATCCATGGCCCTGATCATCTACACCAGCAACCAGCTCCTTCCATTACCCTCAGAATACACACACA
>LOEQ01001032.1:399402-416317 GCA_001685075.1 Bramus lutescens
ATGGGAGGGAAATGGGAGGAGGGGAGGAGGTGGAAATTTTTAATAAAAAAAACTGCAAATAAAATAAACGCCATACACCAAAAAAAAAAAGACTTGAAAGAGAGAACCGAAGACATTGGTGATCCCCTGACGTCTGCTGACAACTGACTCCAAATGCTGCCAGCAGCTACCCAAACTTGAAATGACAACAAGAAGCAGGGACCAGTTCCATGTGGACTTTTGAGCAAATTACACAGCTTCAGACCTCACTGTTGAGATTGTTATCTGACCACAGACAGCCTGTCTTCCGCTAGTTAGGGGTCCATCCCTGTGCTTGTGATTGAGATTACTGTTAATTCGGTTACACTTGGACCACAGCCAAAACAGGTCTAATTGATGGAATAGCCTAGAAGCCAGAGAGCACTCGGGCCAGGAGTTTATAAACTTTACTACATTTTTACTACATTAACGAGTTAAAATGTATGTGTTAGTACTTCAACATGGGGTTTTTAGAGGCTAGATAAAGATAACACAAAAAGATTGACTGACTTTAGACTGGAATGTCAATCTCTTGTTATGTACTTAATTTGAAAATGCATACGAATGAAAGATCAAACAATCCATTATATATAAGACCTTAATTTCCTATTAAACATTTGTGATTAAAATGCCAGTATCAACAATATTGATAAAACAGAAATTTGTATTTCATGTTACAGTACATAATTTTACTGTGCTAATACTTGGGGAGCAGGAGAAGAGGGAGTTTTATTAGAGGGACAGACTGAAGAACATTGCAAACGTTCATTGAACTTATTTTCCTGAATTTAAAATCAATAAAACCATCAAGGTGGTCAGGCCTTTTGTATAATAGTGAATGTAGCATTGTCTCCCCTAAAGAGACAGCAAAAATGAAAACATTATGAAATCCCCTTTCAACCAGGATAGCCATTAAGAGCAGAAACATGACTATCACTTTTCCTTCTGTCTAATCCAGAACTAGGTAAACATGAGTCCTGATGCTTCCCAAATAGCTCGCTCAGAAGATGTAGGGACACAGAAGTGTCTACCCAAACAGTGAAAGCGAAAGAGACCTGTCAACACCCACCCAACAGCTCTGATGGAAGAGGTCTCTGTACTGAATATGGTGCCTGCCCAGACATGAGACTATTGAAATTTAATTTAATTAAAATTTGCTAGAATTAGACCGACTTTAAGTAAGAAATCCATTATGTTAATAGCAGCTCTCTAGTCTGCAGCAGCTGAGAACAGCCAGTGACCCCCATGTTTGTAAGTGTAGACCACGAGCCCTGGGGTCACAGGGATTCCATACAGTCAGGGCTGTTCTACACCACTGACTTTTCTTGTTACGTCTTGTTTATTAGTTACCTTTTGTTAGTTGCTTTTTTGTTGCTGTAATTAAACACCACAATCAAGGTAGGGAAGGAAGAGTTTGTATGGACACACAGTTCCAGAGGGATAAAAGTCCATCATGGCTGATGACAGGAGCAAGTATCTTAGAGTTCCCACCTTTTACCGCAAACACAAAGCAGAGAGAGTGAAACAGGGCTGGGCCATGACTGTACAGAGGCAAAGCCCACGGCCAGGGATGTATTTCCTCCTACAAGGCTGCACACCCACCCGAACGAGTACTCCCACCTAGAGACTAAGTATTCAAAAGCCTGAGCCTACAGGGGACATTCTCATTCCAACTCCACATGACCCTGCTCAAAACTCAAGGAACTGGAAGCCCGGAAAGTTGACTACTGAAAATGTGCTCTTTAAAGCAAAGAAAGAATTGCCTGTTATCACTCCTAAAGATCACCACTGACAAACGAAACAATAAATATGTATGTATGTGTGTGTGTAAATGTTATGACATCATAACAATTTCACAAAAATTATTCAGCCATACTGTTCTTTTCTCTCAAAGTTATTTATGTCCAGTTGGAACCTACATATTTTTATGGAAGCGTAGAAACCAACATTTAATTTCTATAATGAGAGCATAATAACATTTTTATTTGCTTTACAGTAATCTACGTATCATAATGCACAGAGTGGGTCTTGCGGCCTTAAGTCTCAGCTTGCTCACTGTGTGCTCTTCTCTATGGATTTACATCTTTTCAGTTTGGTTGGGAGCTTTACAACTTCAGTTCATAGCACCTGCACGCACCTTCTTAAATTCACACTTCAGATGCCAGTAAAAATGACTTAAGTTGATCTTCTGTTAAGGCGTGATATAACATATCGCAGAGCAATTGAATTTCTTATTTTTACTGTGCACCCTGAAACTATGAAGAGCTCATTTGCTTCAAAAGGTTTTGAAGACTGTCAATTAGGATATTCCATATAGGAACTCTTTTTAAACAAATCTTAGCTTTAATGTTTCCTTCCTAATCTATTTTCACTTACTTAATTACCCATGATTTTATGTTGTTTGATGGTAACAGGAAACACTAATACCAAAGAGGAAACTCTCTGTGGGGAAGGCATTCATTCCCCACCTCCGTGCATCAGGCCAGGTTCAGAGAGTTTTGTAAGTGCCTTTCCAAAGACCAAGGCAACATCTCTGATCCTTGGTTTTACTATATATGTGTGGAGAATTTTATGTCTTTCATGGGCTGAGATGGATTTTACTATAATTTCAGTCAAATAAGCTATTAATTGCATTGATTTGATTCTCAAATATAAAGCTTTGAAATACTATCCATCTTTGTTTTTATGGACTGAGACTGACTCGGGAAGGTGTATCATCCTTTTCACAAGTTTTGGTTTAAATAACACTCAGGATTTCTGTGTCTCAGCTCATGGGAGATTCTGGTCTGTCGTTTTACAACTTGAGCTAACTTCTCTCAAGTCAATGTCATCTGCTTACTGTTCCTGTTCCTCTCTGCTCTCCTTAAGATCGTGTCGAATTGATGCGGTTTTCCTTTAACTTCTAGTAAAATCCATCATATAAGTCATGTGAATGGGAAGTTATGTCAATATTTTTGTGGTATTAAAACTGTACCCAGGCCTTTGCACATGCTGAGCAAGTGCTCTGTCATTTAGTTATATCCTTTGATCTATTTCTATGTTTTATTTTGAGACATGGTCTTGCATACACATGCTTTGTATTTGCTCTTCGTAAAGGGCTTAGCCTTGAGCTCCTCCAGTTCTAACCTTCTAACTTCTTGGCAAGTTCTGAACTATTAATTTAATTATTTGAATTAATATAGAGTTAGAATCAGTATGTTGCATAGGATCAAGTCAAACCTCTGGCTTTCAGTGATCCTCCCCACTCAGCCCCCAGCAGTGAGATTGCAGGTGTCCTTAGTGGAAAGGGTAGATTGCATCTTACACAGATTTTTTTCAGTTCTAAGTAAGATGTCAAACAGGACTGGCAGGTTTGGCCTACTGTTTTCTATCACTGTCCATTAGGGCTCTATTTTGGTGCCTTCTGGGTATTTCTAATTTTAAATAAAATGTCTTTTCCATTTTCTCTTACTAATTTGGTAAGAAATTTGTTGATTTTCCTGGTCTTATCCAAGAAGTGTTTAAGTTCCTATCACTTTCTCTTCTTATATTTACAGTTAACTGGCTTATACTCTTATATGTGGTGTGTGTGTGTGTGTGTGTGTGTATGTGTGTATGAGTGCATATATGTATGAATTGTATATGTATGTATGTACATGTTGGTGTAAGAATAGACACATGCGGACATCAGAGCACCCTCAGAGAGCAGTTCTAGCCCCGTACCTTATTTGCAACAACGTGTTTCTTTGTGTTGTTGTTCTTCCCTGCTTTGTGCTCTAGGCTGGGCGGCCCATCCAGGCTGGGTGGCCTGATCTTCCAGGAATTCCCTTCTTTCCGCCTCCCTTCTCATATTGGGAGAGCTGGGGTGACAGCTTTGGGTTTTCATGGCCTGCTTTGCACAAGTTCTGGGATTTGAACTCGGGTGTTTACATGAGGATGACAAGCTCTTTACCCACTGAGTCAGCTCTCTGGCCGCTTGCTTTACATTTTAAAATTTTCTTCTGTTTATATGAGTTTAATTTGCCCTTTAAAACAAATATTGGCACATAAAATCACTGATCGAAGCAACAAGTACTCAAGTTGCAGACCACAGATTTAGACAAGTGATCTTATTGTTATTCAAATGGGCACAATTCAGATTTCCCCTTAAGATTGTTATGAACTGTGGGTTATTTAGAACCATACCTGTTGTGGGCTATTTGTACATTGTGTAAAGATATATTTTTGTGTGGTTGGTTTAATAAAGAGCTGAATGGCCAATAGCTAGGCATCCTGCTAGGTATATGGAAGACTTCCAGGCAGAAAGAGAAAATAGGAGGAGATAATCAAGGCGCAGATGACACCAGGAGACAAAGAGGAAAATCAGGACGTGCATGATGGAAGAGAGGTAACACCACATGATAGAACACAGATTAATATAAGTGGGTTAACTTAAGTTAAAAGCGGCAGTTGAGGCAAGCCGAAGCTAAGGGCCAAGCTTTCATAATAAACAGAAATCTTCCTGTCATTATTTGGGAGCTGGCTGATGGTACAGAATGAGTTATTACACATACTGGTTAACTGCAAAAGTGATTTTTATGTGCTTCTCTATAGCTGAGTTTTAATTTGGCTCTAATGTGGTCCAAACACCCCACTGGTTTCCATCCACTTCTGATTCAATCACTCGTCCGCTCACGTCCTGAAAACAGCTCACTTTCCTCTTCCTCCTCCTGAGCGATCACACTCCTATCGTGTCGTCTGCCTGGTGCTCATGGTCTCCACAGTTTAGTTTCTAACATGGTCTGGTTTTCCTTTTATCATGAAGGTTAAGTCAGTCCCCCCTTTCCATCTCACCCAGATGGTAAAGGCCCTACATCATTTTCCAAGCCCAAAAATCTGCTCGCCAGACCTTGAACAAACAAAGGGAATATGTTACGGAATTTCTCTGACAATCTGCCCTCATTTCCCAATATGAGTTAGTATAATTAAAAACTGCCACAAACCCACACACACAAAGGAACTCACACTTTCATGTGCTCTTCACTTTACATTTGTTTTTTCAAAGCTAATAATTTGGGCTTTGGGTTGAAACTTTGATCCATGCATGTATTCTCTAAGAATTTGTTTCTCAATTATGGAATGGAGGACTAATTATTCACATACTTGATTGCTGGAACTAGTCTCCTTTTAAATCATAGAACTTATGCTATGAAATAAAGAAATAAAATAATTCAAATGAGTTTTAAATTTAAATAAATATGATTATATTATTCCAACCCTTTAAAAAATTCAAATAAGTATTTAAATCTAATTTAACCTGTGTAAACAAGGATCTTATATTTCCCTTTTAACCCTGAAATGAGAAATTTTCAACATATCTTTGTATTTTAGAGTGATTAACATTGAAACATACTTAAAATATCACTTGGACAAACCAAATTCTCCAGGTTCTCTTCCTCATTAACAATGATAAATTCTTAAACTCTCACACAGTTTTCAAAACTTCTTACACTTAAGAGAGTTATGTGACTCCATGTGAGATGAACGCTTTCTGATTTTAACAGTAGGTATTTAGATGTCTGTTATATCTTTGCTGTCTTTCACAAATATACAAACAGATATAGTCTAATTTCATCTACTAAGTAAACCACAAACTTTATGCTGCCATCTTGTTTTTGTTTTGGTGTTTGTTTTCTTTTTCTTTTTTTGTTTTGTTTCTTGTTTTTGTAAGTATAAACCATCAAACAGAACTCTGGTGAAATTTTATTTGTCCTTTAACAAATAAAGCTTGCCTGAAGATCAGAGAGCAAAGGTAACCATAATAGTTAGCCATAGAGGTCAGGCAGTGGTGGCACACACCTTTAATACCAGCACTCAGGACACAGAGGGATCTCTGTGAGATCAGAGGCACCCCGGGCTACATGAGATTGAATCTGTCTAAAAGAGAAACAGAACCAAGTGGTGGTAACTCGCAGTTAATTCCAGTACTAGCGAGGTAGAGAGGGAAGTAATATGGCTGGGTAGAGAGAGGACCACAGGGCGGGAGGAGACAGGAGCTCTACATTCAGTCTGAGGTTTCATCGAGATGGAATTCAGGCCAAGGACTTAGAGAAACAAGAGTCTACTCAATCTGAAGATTTCATAGAGGTAAAAACTAGTGACTGGCTGCTCTGCTTCTTTGATCTTTCAGCTTTCACCCCCCCCAACACACACACACACACACACACACACACATCTGACTCTGGGTTGTTATTATTAAGACCAATTAGAATTCTCACTGTAGCTCTTACGTCACTTGCACAAGTTCATACTCTAAGGCATAGGAAATAATTCTAACACCTCATCTCTTAAGTATTTTTTTCACCACTCCTCAAGAGAAGGTTAAAAATGACATTAAGTGGCCAGAGCAACTTGAGATTTGTAGATCAACTTCAGTACAATATTGCTTCTTAAAGAACAGTATGGCAGCACATTAATGGGATATCCACAAATAAAATCAAATCACCTTGACCACTGACAACTAAAGGATTTGAAAGGCATTCATTGGTATTAGAGTTCCACGGTTGCAGGTAGACCCATTGCAGGTTTGGAGTCTAGAATTCATTAGCTCTTGTCTCTGCCAGGCAATCCTCGTCGGTTTCCTGTTTTCTCATGCTGAAATCTCATGTCTCCAATTTATAGCATGACGAAAAGGGTCCCAGTTGTGCTTGCTTAGCATGTTTGCTGCTGCATCTCTCCAAAATCTATCGTCTGACTTGGCTCAGGGTCTACTCACCCCAACTCTCCTCATTTATCTCTACAGTCATCTCCCTAGATCCCTCAACCAATAGTAAGACTTGAAATGACACATATACCTCCCACAGCTCTACCTCCAGCTAAGATGGTTCTTCAAAGCTCCAGGTGTGCTTATCAAATGCTGAGCTCTGAAACTCCTCACACAATACCTCTGCTGAAACACTCACCTCAGTCAGCATTCTGTGGCCCAAACAGAGAAGGCTGGAGTCAGACCTGCTCAACTTCTTCTCTTACAAAACATAAACACACACACACACACACACACACACACACACACACTGAATGCCAGTACTTTTGATTCTACCTCCCAAATAAACACTATCTCTGCTCCTCATGCTGCCCACTGATGCCCTCATGCAAGCCAACACCGTCTCCAGCTAAGAGTCATCACTACCACCCACCTAGTTACCCTTTTTCAACTATGCCTCCTCCTGCAATCCAGTCCATCTTTGGGATAGCAGACCAAGAAATCCTTTGAAATCTCAAAATATTACATCATTCCACTACCCAGACTCTTCTCTGTGGTGTCAATCTTTCTAAAGATAAAAAAAAAAGATTCCAATTGACAGCTCGTGACCTTAGGAGCCTGACTCTGCTAGTGCGTTTTAGAAGCTGTGATGGAGATGGGCACCGTGGAGTCTGAGATGAGCCTGCAGCTGGAAATACACAGGCTACGCCCCTGTCCTCTTCAGCTTCTGTTCATGTGCTACGCCATTCACAGAAGGTAAGGAGCTTGAGCCATAGCCAACACCCTGGTCAGTTTCCAGAGCAGAACGACAAAAGGAGGTTGTGGCAGAACAAGGTGCCATGTATTGAATAAAAAGAGGAATGGAAAGAGGCGTGCCCAAAGGTTTATAACAGAAAGAAAGGGTGCATGTCTAAGGAGAGGAGAATGCTAATCACATACTATGTATTCTTTTTATTTTTACACAGTACACAACTAAGGACCATAACTACCCGTCCATTCAAAAGAATAACTAAACAGAAGTAAAGATAAAATGGGGGCTGAGAGGCCAAGGGAAACTGTCTGATACACCTAGTTACCATGGTGACAGCTACAAACGTCTCCTTTTAGCCCATCACTGCTTTACATTCTCTCTCAGTTCCACACGGGAGTCCACTCAATATCAGCTTATTATTGTCTTTCTCCCTACCAGAGCAGAAAGTCAGTGTGGGCCAGGATTTATCTCTGCATCGCTGACGGCAGTAACCCCAGAGGCTGAAACAATTTCCAGGACATAACATACACTCACTAAATATTGATTGAATTATTAATGAAATGGACCTCTGCTTTTATCTTCAAACAAGCAGAAGCTACAATGCTCCCTGGGCTAAAACCAGAACACTGAGTGGGACAAAAATCAAAGCTACAAACAAGAATGATGATCATTAATCATCTTCTGATGGCCACTAGAAGCCCTTGCCCAGGCCACTCTGGGCATCAGGGTCTTGCTTCATCGATTCTAGCTAATAGGCTTTGCAGTCTGTAAAACATGCTGTCCAGAAGTCCTTCCAAGGTGGGAATGGTCAAATAGAAACACAAATCTTTGTTGAGCCTAAGATAGGAGGACTCCTTCCATCTGGCTGTGGCGCATACATTGCCATTATGAATGTCATCATGAGCTAAGCAATGCTCTAGGCTATGAGTAGAGAAAATTCCTCCCTGGAAGAGGGACCTGAGATTAGAAAAGACAAACTTAGTGTTTCCAAAACTTTGAGTCTACTCCTTGGCTCTCCTTCATTGCAGTTTGAGAGAGACCAAAGAAAACAAAAGATTAAGTTTTGATTAAATTAGAAAATATGCTACAATTATTTAGCTAGCAGCCAGTGCTTTCCTTCTCCCTCTGGTAGCACAGACATCTCAGCACTGTGGTGCGCATGGTGGAATAAAGCTCTGCCCCTCAATTGTAACCGCGGCTGCTTATTGTGCTCAGCTATTATATGAATGACAGGACCCAAGGAAAGTCCTACCTAATTAAAAGTTCCTTTCATTTATCCACAGATTAGGAAGGCTGTGTTTAATCCTTACTATAAGAAACAAACTGCCCACTTAATGCTTAGAAAGAGCACAAAATGCTTAAAGATAAATAAAATGCAATGATGTGTTCAAGCCCAAGGCAGTTGTTTTCAATCAGAGACTGATGATAGCAATATAAAATATTTATCCCAGGGAACGTTTGATCATGGGGGAATAACTTCAATTACAGAGCAGTCTATTTAAAGTCATAAAATAATCCAAACATTGTCCTGGTGATAGAAAGTAACCAAATATACCTCAAATTGTGTCTGAAGACAGAATAGAGACACATGGACATAGCCGCTACTCATGAGGGGCCAGAAAATTCAAAGTAACATGACAGTTATCAATAATCTTCAAAACTAAAGAATGAGCAAGCAGTTCTTCACCCCAGGTCTCCATGTGCTCGTGGCTGTGACTCACATGCTGGGACTGACAAACTGCACACTGTCTAATGTTCCATTTCTACAGACAGGACACTAGCGACATAGTTTAAAATCAGAAGTGCTTTCCAAATAGCTTAGGACAATAACCAATGGGCAGTGCACTTATACATTAGTGCCTTCATTTGCGATTTGCTTTGTACATTTTGACTTTGGGAGTTTGACATTGTATCACACGAGGCTTTCAGTACTGCATGCGACCACAAAGGACAACTTGTTCTCGGGATGAAGGACTCCTGAAGGATCCTTAGTGATGGTGTCCTGCTCTAAGTGAACACTTATGTCCTGTACTGACACCAGGGAACAACCATGGTTTCTGAAAACTCGATTGCTACAGAAAAAAAATCATTCCATTTAGGACCACTGTCAACTATAAGCAGTTCTGTGTTTTATTTCGAGTCACTTCATATGAAACTGCTAGGTTATACATTTAGAATTAGAATTTATCACAAAATAATCTTAAACCTTCAATTCACCTCCCCCAGGTTCCTGAGTTGTGAGGAATACAAGCAGGTACCACTACTCCCAAGTGTATACAAATATTGAAGGCATTAAAACTAATTACTGTGATACATTTTAACTCACTAAAGTTCCTAATTCCTCCTCCTAGGGAATAGAAAACCATCATGCAGTCCTAGCACGCACACCTCTAGAGGCCACTCTGTGGGCCTGAGACTGGCCAGAGATGAATATCAAATGCCATTTCATCACTGGCTTACCAATTATCAATTTTAAGGCTATGAAGCTTGTGGTAGATTATAAGGGTTCTCAAAATCGTCTGTGTGAGCCCCTTTCCTGGCAACAAGAGCACTGAATTCTATAAGAGAACCCAAACCCAGGCAAGACCTTAGACTTCAGCCATGTTTTGTTTTGGTATTTTCATCTTATTGGGTTTTTTTATTTATATGTTTTTATTTTCATTTTGTTTTTCAAAGATAGAGACAAATAGCACAAAGTTGGGTGGGTAGGGAAGATCTGTGAGGCATTTTGGGAGCAAAAAGAATATGATTAAAATGTAATGTATCAAAGAAAAAAATCTGTAAAGACTCCAGTCACCCAAAACCCAAAGGAAAAAAAACCCCACAGTGTTGATGTGTACACTGGGACTTATAAAACATGAAAAACCATGGGACACTCAGTAAGACATAGACAACACAAAGTCAAGGAAACATGGAGATAGGGAAGTCAGGAGAAATGGACTCGTGGAAATGCGGAACCAATGGACAAAGATGGGTGGAGTCCATAGAGCTGGAGAACATATATGTACTTGTGGGACAAACATAAAATCATGGAACACACATAGATCCAGGGACACACACACACAGAGCCAGAGGATGTGTACAGAACAGGGAATGTCCATGGAGTCAGGAGACAAACATGGAGCTGGGGACCCAGATGGAATCAAGGGATGTTAACAAACCACAGACATACATGGTACTAGGGTACATGCATGGAACCAGAGATCACAGGTAGAACCAGGGCACATGCATTGGACTAGAGATCACACATGGAACCAGGCACATGCATGGAACCAAATTCACACATAACCAGGGTGATACATGGAACCAGGGGATGTGAATGGAACCACAGGACACACAAGGAGCCAGAGACATACATGTAGTCAGGGGCCACAGAAGGAAACAGGACTTAAACACAGAGCTGGGGAACATACATGAACTTCAGAGACACATATGAACAAGCAAACACATAGAACTGGAGGACATTCATGGAGCCCAGCATGAATGATCCTCATAATCCTTGGGGGTAACTGAGGTTACCCTGGCTGACTGTGTTATATCTTCTCAAGCAGTAATTGTAAGAGGTGGCAGGCCAACCCATACCAGAGGCCAGTACCAAGAGGCCAACCAGGACCAGAAGGCAGAGAATCTACGGGATGCCAAGGCAAGAGTGGGAAGAGGTGGGAATTGGGACAGAAATGGTAGCTAATAGGGGCAATGGGACCTGGAGCTCAGTGTCATGGGGAAGAGTAGCTCTCGGGGGAGGAGGGCAAGAGCCTCCCAGGCACTGAGCACGATGAAGCGCCACACATTCAAAAGATGTTCTGTGTTCTCATCACCATCTAAACAAAGCTATACTTCAAACACATGCAGTGTAATGCAAAATAATTACATGATTCAGAAAAATACAGGATCCACGAAAAATAATCACCTATACTGTGCTACAGGAATAAAAGTCCACGTTTAAAAACATTTGACCATGCAAGGCCCCATGTTCAGATAAGGTATCACTCTCCAGCTTGGTCCCAATATTGACCACGGCTGGAAAAGACAATCCCCCTTATTGCCCTTCCCAAGGTCTGGGTGCAAGGTATTACTAATCCTCTGCCAAGCATCTATAAGCTTTTCCATAAATTCTGAAATAGTTCTCAGGCGGATCAATGCACTTGTAAGTAGGAAGATCACTACAAGATCACTAAAGAGTTAAAAATAAAGATTGCAGAGACCCAGGAGTGGAAATCAATAGTGCCCTGCCTGGCTCTGCAGGCAGAAGCAATCTTAGACATTAATACTAAATGCTTCCAACAAAGACCCTGATGAAATGCCCCAAATCAGTCACAGTTTTAAGGCCTAAAACTCTGCAGAGAATGGAATGACTCACTCATCTGTGGTCTTTCTTCCTTCATAATGGTAAATAACTTGCTGTAAGTTCATTTCAATCAGTGGAGCACACTCTCTACACAGCCAGCATGCTGGGTAAACTCTAATCAATAAACAAACGAAAACAAAATAAGGTACAAATTGCCTCAAGTAGACTTGCAACATTTAAGGCTAATTCCGATGATGGGTATGGAACTCACTGAGCATGCTAAGAAACATGCTGCTTGAAGGGTCACTATTTTCCCCATTTATTGGAACAGAAGTTTAGGAAAATGACAAGCACATCAGTACAAATAGAATGTTGGCAATGGGTCACGGTGTTTTAGTTACCACTGGACACAGGCAGATAAATCTTCCAGAGCATGCAGCCAAGGAGGCAGCCTTCAAAGCCAGCAAGCTATTAGATAATGGACTTGGAGAGAGAGGAGTGGCAGGTCCTTCACTGAAGCTGGGAAACAAGACTGTGCCTGAATCTTCAGTCTGCCCCGGTGGTTCCTATCAAGACAGTGCTTGATGACATTAAGGAGCTGCATTGGCATAAGATCCACTTCACTAATAGCCTCTCACACAGAATGTTGTCGAGGCATAACACTAAAAACCATGACGTTTAAAAGAGTCACGTAGAAATCAAGATTTTAAAACCAGATTATCTAATTCCTTTCTCTCTCCCTTGCCAGTGTTGTGGGACAGTTTCTCAAATTTTAGTGCGTAGCTGGTCCTCCATCTCAAAAATGTGTTCTTGTGCTAAAGTGGTGACCAACGATCAGCTCCAGTGTGAACTATTCTCATCACATCCGCAGGGAATCTTTTGTGGGCTCTGTCAGTAAGCTTTTCCTTTGTTCAAACCCTCGCGTACTTCCGAGAGACTCCAGGCTCTTGGGCATCACCTGCCCACTCCCCAGGAACTCCTACCCCACCTCAACCCACTCTCTGTCCTGCATCCTGGGTGCCTGTGCCCCTCCCTCCAGTCCGGCTCACTGGAGGTGGACTCTGCTTCCTACCAAAGAGCCTCTCACCTGTTCCAGGACCCTACCCACTCCTACAGCCCCATGGCTTGGGCACACTGCGTTTCTCCCCTTCTCTTTTCTTTCTTTAGCCTCTTCCTTCACCTGGCTTCTTCCCACCTTCACTAAAGGGTCATTCAATAATGCTCTTTTCAAAGCTATTTTCTATCTTCCTGTCCCTGCACAACTAACACTTTCATCTCTTTGGATCCGCACAGCTATCTTTACATGAAATATGCTTTACTTTCTCCTCCTACACAGCCCTGATTAAACAACCTAACACAGGCTGTGCTAGGGCCACACAAAACCATGCTCTTAGGTCTTAAGCAAAAGCCTCTACTGATGTGGGTGCCACGGTTTGAAAACTGCATTTCCAGATGAACTGTTTGAGACCGGGAGATACTGGACTCACCTTTCCCTAATACAGAGTGACCTGGTACAAGAAGAGAAGGCAGGAAGGTACACAAAGAGATTGCAGAGAGTCTATAGACTAGGAGACAGTACGATGAAACTGCAAAGCAAGGCAGGCCATGGACTGCTGCTGGCCACAAGACATGAAGTCTTCTCTAGAGTCATCAGGGGAAGCATGGCTCAGTCACCTTGTCACAGTGGCCTGCTAGCTAGCACATAGTGAGAGACAACATAGTGAAATTACCCAGTTGGCAGTCATTTTGCAACATCCCTAGGAAAGTAAAACCCAGACACACCAATACTTATGGAATGCAGATCACTGTTTGGCTTTTCAAATGCACAAAGTTTCGACACTAGAAGAAAAGGCCCAGGACAACCAGGGCAAGGTGCCTCCTCTGCCTTCTGGCCCAGGCTGAACTTGCACAATGCGTTATCAGACTTTCATGGCCAACCCTGTCTTTAAAAGAATCCCTCACTGAGATTTTGAGTGTCTTGCCCTTGACTAAATCCAACCCTCTGGGGCTTATGGCTTCCCAGACCACAGGTATTATGCCCCTCACATCTGCCTCCCTTACTGACTATATTTGGGGTAAAGATCCAAGATCATAGATATCAATGGAGCTTCCTAGACACTTGGGTTCTCTGTCTATTATATCATCAACTACAGCTCTCTCCAATTTCTAGAACCACGTCCATTTGCTGTCCTATATTTGTGTCACCATCTAGAACTCAGTTTCTTCCTCGTGCTGCCTGTGATCACAGCAGAAGCCCCAGAATGGGCTGGCCCAATGGCCACACATTTCCTTCCTCCCTGTGGAGGTTAATGTTCAGAAATCTCTCCACGGCACATACATCTAAACCCCTACTCTCTATGATAGCCTTAGCCACTTCGCCTCCTTCCCTTTTACCTGGGTAGGGGATGCTGTGACTCATTCTGTACTGTGTATTTGCTAGGACCTGTGGGCACCTTCCCCCACTTCAGCACTAAACACTTGTGCGCTTCCTTTCTCTGGAATATCTGCCCCTTCACGAGGTTCGTAAGTTCGTAAGCTCCTGGTAGCCATCAGGGACTCAGCTCTACCATGCTCTTCTCCTAGAAACCTTCCATAAATGATGCTGGGGCTGGGGCTGCCTGCCTTCCACGCTCCTCTCCTGGGTCCCATGCACATGACACAGACACCTAACTGAGTGTGATATGAAGGGCCTTTGGTTCTTAGACACTGGCTTCTGCTGAACTGAAGTTTAGCGCTGACGTTGTTGGCAACAGGCACTCATTAGATGTTTGTTACGTGTTCACCCAAAACTAAAAATAGGCAACTTAGAACTGGGGAAGTAAGCAATGATGGAGTGCTTGCATAGCCCTGGGGAGAAGATCATTTACAACACTCTGAGATGTCATCTGTGAACTGTGGGGTGGACTCAGATGGCAAACCCTGACAGCATACCCTACTGGCACGGGTGCAGGGAACAAACCCTCAGGCAATGATACCTTCCACAGGCAGAATCTAAAATGTGCCGCCAAACCACCCAGGCCCTTTTACCCTTTAGCCTAGAATTCCCAGGTCTCGGGAAATCTTTTACTGCAACTCTCAGAGATGGTATTATAACAGGACCAGTGCACAGCATAGCAGAGAGAAACACCACAGGAAGAAAACTGGTGTAGATGTGCACATTCTGGTGCCAGAGTTTACCCTATTGCACCAAACTGTACACACAACACCTTTTAGGAAAAATTCCCAGCTTTGGTTGTGTTTGTACGTGTATACATCTTTGTCTGAGAGATGAAAGGACCATAAACCATGAAGTATAAGTAAGGCTTTATGTAAATGTAGAGTGGCAAGCCAGAACAGAGAATGGATAGAAAAGACAGATTTCTATGAACAAGTCTCATGCCATCAATTTCACATTAATTCTCTAAAAATGAAAAGCAAAATCTAGGAACTAAAATAAACTGAGCTTGGGGTTCTTGGCATGACTATCAAGAATGTGGTGGCTCCCTAGGACTTCAGAAGGGGTATTTGGTTTTAATTTCTCAGTGAACTACATACCCTGAAGACCAGAGGAAAGAAGAAAACACTATCTTGAAGGGTTTTCAAAGAATCCCAGAACTAGAGGTGTGTGAGCTGCTATTGTGGAAATGGTAGTGACAGGGTGGTGGGAATGCACTGTAGTGATGGGGTGGTGGGCGTGCACTGTAGTGACGGGGTGGTGGGAATGCACTGTAGTGATGGGGTGGTGGGCGTGCACTGTAGTGATGGGGTAGTGGGCGTGCACTGCAGTGGTGGAGTGGTGGGCGTGCACTGTAGTGGTGGGGTGGTGGGCGTGCACTGTAGTGATGGGGTGGTGGGCATGCACTGTAGTGATTGGGTGGTGGGAATGCACTCTAGTGACGGGGTGGTGGGTGTGCACTCTAGTGACGAGGTGGTGGGCGTGCACTGTAGTGATGGGGTGGTGGGCATGCACTATAGTGACGGGGTGGTGGGTGTGCACTGTAGTAATGGGGTCTTGGGCATGCACTGTAGTGACGGTGGTGGGTGTGTACTCTAGTGACGGGGTGGTGGGTGTGCACTGTAGTAATGGGGTCTTGGGCATGCAGTGTAGTGAAAGGGTTGTGGCATGCACTGTAGTGACGGGGTGGTGGGTGTGCACTCTAGTGACAGAGTGGTGGGAGTGTACTCTAATGATGGGGTTGTGGGCATGCACGTAGTAATTGGGTCTTGGGCATGCACTGTAGTGACAGGTGATGTAGGAGGGTCATCTGTCTATGTGTTACTTTCATTGGTTAATAAAGAAACTGCCTTGGCCNATTTGTGTGTTGTTATTTCTGGGTATAAGCTAGCCGTGCGGGAGCTGGGCGGGACGAAAAGCAAGGCCCGCTCCCTTTATTACTACAGACAGGGTTGTGGCATGCACTGTAGTGATGGAGTTATGGGGCATTCAGTATGTGAACAAAAAGAAATGAGTGCCACACTGCAAAGGCCCAAAGATTCTGGGCACAGCAGAAAGAAACAGAGGCTAAGGTGGCAGATGTTAACTCCTTTGAGCCTAGAGATGCCCTGGATGCAGCAGTTCATAGAGTTTATCTTCATACATGTTTCCCTAAGCGCTGTCCACTAAAGAGCCCTAAATGGTAGTGTTCCGAACACCAGGAAGGACCATTCCCAGAGTGATCTGAGAATGTAGGTAAGAGAACAGCAGCATCTTTGACTCAAGAGACTCAAAGTCACCACTGAGCTCACGACCCAACTTCAAGATGCTCTCCTAGGCTGAAAGGACATCGTTCCAACATCCCCAGGGGCAAAAAAAAAAAGAGCGATGAATAAAAATCTATTAATTATATTAAATTCATGTATTGATATCAATCTGATCACAGAGAAAGGAAAACAACAGAAAACATAACTTCTCAGATCTCCTGGAATGACAAATGAACAGCTGGATGTCAGGGAACCCACTAACTCCAGTAAAAACAAAACAGAACAAAAGCCGGTGGCGGCGGCGGGTAAGCTCTGCCCAGGTTTCCTCTCCCAGCTGCATGGCAGTGGAGTTCAGAGAGCAGGCGAAGGAAGCTTGGTTCATGTGAAAGCGTGTTACCTAGTAGATGGGGCGAAGATGGCAAATGAGAGTAGCTCAGTTTGGTCCCAGGAGCCAGCG
>LOEQ01001032.1:423143-442193 GCA_001685075.1 Bramus lutescens
ACATGGCTAACATAGACCAGAATAATGGGTTAATATAAGCTACAAGAGCTAATATTAGCCTGACCTAATGGGCCAATCAGCTTTATAACTTATAGATTTCTCTGTGATTTTCTTTGGGCCTTGCTGGCTGTGGGGTACTGGGAAGGACAGGAAACCCCAACTAGCAGGCCCTCCTTCATGTTACAAGCCAGGACAAAATGTCCCCACCTCAGCACAGCAATCCTATCACAATAGCTCTTAGAAAGACACCATAGCCGAAGCATAAGACAAGAACCATAAAATATCCTTTATGATGATGATAGAGGTCTTTAAACAGGAAACAAATAAATCCATTAAAGAAATCTTTGAAAGTACAACCAAATGTAGAATGAAATGAATAAAGTAGTTCAAAACCTGCAAGTAGAAGCAGTGTCAACACAAAACATCAAAATTAAGAGAAATCTGGAAATGAAAAGTCTAGGAACTTGAACAGGAACCTCAGAGGCAGATTTCACCAATGAACTACAAGAGATGGGAGATAGAATCTCAGGAATTGAAGACAAGGTAGAAGAAATGGATACACTACTCAGATAAAACTCCAGGCAAAAAACATACAGGAAGTCTGGGATACTATGAAAAGATCAAATCTATGAATAGTAAGAATAGAGGAAGGAGTAGAAACCCAGGCAAAAGGCAAAGAAGATACTGTCAACAAAATCATAGAAGTTTCCCTAAACTGAAGGAGATGCCTATCAAGCAAGTTCACAACAAACCCATAGCCAATATCAACTTAAATGAGGAGAAAGTTAAAGCAATTCTATGAAAATCAGGAACAAGACTAGGTTGTCCAAGTTTACATACCTATTCAATATACTACTTGAAGACCAATAAGACAACAGGAGGAGACAAAGGGATAAAGTTTGGCAAGGAAAAAGTCTAAGTGTATTTATTTGTAGATGATATGGTAGTGGACATAAGTTATCCTAAAAATTCTATCAGGAACCCCCTACTGCTGACAAATACTTTCAGCAATGTATCAGGATACAAACCTGCCTCACAAAAATCAGTAGCCTTGCTACATATAAATGACAAATGGACAGAGAAAGGAAACATACACACACATTTCACAGCAGCCTCAAAAATATAAAATGTCTTACGGTAACTCTAAACAAGCAAGCAAAAGATTTGAAAAACATGAAGAAAAACTTGAAGATGTCAGAAAATGGAAGGTCTCCCATGCTCATGGATTGGAAGGATTTACACAGTTAAAATTGTCATTCTACCAAAAGCGATCAACAGATTCAATGAAATCCCCAATATAATTCCAACATAATCCTTTACAACACTTAAAAGAACAAATTTTAGATTATTTTGGAAACATAAAAATCTCAGGAGTTCCAGGATAGCAAGGGCTGTGCAAAGAAACCCTATTAAGAATAATAAAACTAAACTAAACTAAAACAAAGAAGACATCATAGAACTGAGAAACTTCTGCACAGGAAAGGACACCATTGTTTGGACAAAATGGGACAAGATTTCTACCAGCTCCACATCAATAGAGTCGTAATATCAAAAATATACAAAGAACTCAAAAAAAAACCTAAACATCAAAAAAACAACCCAGTATTAAAATTGGGTACATATCTAAACAGTGAATCCTCAAAAGCGGAAACTCAGGTGTCTAAGAAGTATTTAAAGAAATGTTCGTTTTAAAGCATCAGTGAAAAGCAAATGAAAACTCCTTAGAGTTCATCTTATAAAAATACAAATAGCCAAGATCAATAAAGCAAGTGACAGCCCATGAAGGCCAAGTAAGGAATAAGTGAAACACTCATCCATTGCCGGAGGGAGTGCAAACCTATACAACTCCTGTTGAAATCAGTGTGGCAGTTCCTCAGAAAGATAAGAATCAGGCTTCCTTAAGATCCACTTATGCCACTCTTGGGCATATACCCAAAGGATGTGTCATCCTATTTCAGAGACACTTGCTCAGCCACCTTTGTTGTTGCTATATTCATAACAGCAAGAAAACTGAAACAATCTACAGGTGGATAAATGAATAAAGGAAACATGGTCCATTCACACCATGGAATATCACTCCACCTTCAGAAAACAGCGTCATGAAATTCACAGGTGAATGGATGGAGCTAAGAAAAGGCATCCTCAGTGAGGTAACCCAGACCCAGAAAGACAAATATGGTATGTATTTTATTATACATGTACATTAGCTGTTAAGTCAATGATAACCAAGCTACAATCTGTAGAACCACAAAGGTATAGATATAGAGTAAGGGCCTGGGGGAAGGACACACGCCCCAGGAAGAGGAAATAGAATAGACGTTGATGGACAGACAAGAGGTGTGGACTCAAAGGGGAGGATCAAACGGGGAGGTAAGTAGAAGAGGGGCACAAGAGAAAGAATATGGGGAGACAGCTAAAGTTAAGGGCGATTGGAGAGGGCACATGGAAACCAAATGAAGCTTCCTAAATTATATAAATATATGAAGGTGATCTAAATGAAACTGCCAAATAACAGGGTGACATGGCCCCAGTTTGACCTCTCTCATCACCAAATGAAGCTTTGGCATTGAGATTGGGTTACATCTAATCAGCATGTTCCCCATAGGGGTCACATGGGGACCCCCAAACAGTCCAGGGTGTTGTAAAATATCTAAGTTGTTCCCTGTAAACTGAGAACAAAATAATATTTCTGAAAATAACACCTACACAGCTCACTGAACTTGAAGAAATTGAGCTGGTGCCTCCTTAGAGCCTTCACCCCTACTGACCAAGATAGATTCTACCCACTGCCAAAGGAGAAACATAAATATCAACCCAGCTAAACCCTTCTACTTACAATAGTCTCCTGCTGGCAAAACCTGCTAGTGCAGAGGTAGCAAAAAGCTTTTGGAAGATATCAACCAATATCTGATATGACTTAAGGTCCATTCCATGAGATGGAACCACACCCAGCTCTGCTTAGGTGATCAAGAACCTAAGAGTAGCCTAGGGACCTGTGGTAAAGCCAATAGAACATAGGAGTAAAATGACTCCTACTGACCTTCCACTACATTCATAGGTCAGAACCTTGCTCAGCCATCATCAGAGATGCTTCCTCCTGCTTTAGCAGAGGACAAACACAGAAGCTTATGACCAGACAATCTGCAGACTATAATAAACCTTGGAACACGCAGCCCTAAATGGGACGTCTCAATCAAATCCCTCCTCTTTGAGTTCAGGGAGCCCTGATGAAGAGGAGGCAGAAAAGGTGTAAGATCCAGAGGGCATGAAATACACTAAAGAAGCAAGGCCCTCTAAACTAAAAGGATCGATGCACATGTGAACTCACAGAAACCAAGGCAGTATGCACAGGGCTGGCACGGGTCTGTATCAGATGGAGTTCGGGGGTTAAAACAAGAATTAGACACGTTAGCCCTCAGACTAACCCAGAAGCTATCTCCAATTGAGAAACACTTGCAAATGAAAACATTTTCTCCAAGGGAGTCTCACCAGAAAACAAACTATTCTTAAGGGTAGACAGCATGCCCAACAAGATGAACAATAGAAAACGATTTCAATGGCATCTTTGAAAGTTCTTTATTTCACAGTGTGATGTCAGGCTTTTCTTTCTTTTTAAATTTTCACTTTTTTTATTGTTTACCCTACAAAGCTTCCGGCTTTGTGTTTATTATAGGATTGCTGCATGAGCAAATGAGTAGGTCTTGGCATCTATATTTATCTATTTCTCCTGCCTTTACCTGGGATCTTTCCTTCTGTTTGTTTTGTTCTGATTGGTTTGCTTTTGTTTTTTTATATCTTATTATATTTTATTATAATTCCTCAGGATCCTTCTTGTTTTTTAACCAGAGACAGAAAGGGGGTGGTGATCTCACTGAGAGGTGAGGTGGGGAGGAACTGGGAGTAGACGGGGGAAGAACCATAATCAGAATATGGAAAAATCCATTTTAAATAAAAAATAGACATGAATTAGATATAGCTCGGTTCCGTTAAGAAAAGGATGTTTGGAGATCCATGCGGGCTACTCTGGAAGGGCTGTAAATAGTTTTCACAGCTCTGTCTCAAACCAAGCCCAACCTAGCAATTAATAAGATCAAATGAAAGGAGAGGCAAGTGTCAACAATCCTCATTCTTTTCTAATGCCATGGTAGGTACAATGCCAGCTTTTATGTCCATGCCTGCCACCCAAAGCAGCGACCCCTCACAGAGCACACTCCTCTATTTTTTACCTTCAAGATGGAGCTCAACTCATGAGATGCTAACACTATAGCTGGTCAGTTTGCCAGGTCTAAGCCAAAAGAGAATACCATCAACTGTTTAGTCAGCTGCCTGTTAGTGGGACAAAATATCTGAGATAATCAACATAAGAGGAAAGTGTATTTTGGCTCATGTTTTCAGTGGTTTCAAGTCCGGTCACTGAGATCTACTGCTTTCAGTTTGGGACAGCGGGACACATTACAGTATGAGATGCTAACAGAGGGGACTTCTGACTCCGTGGCAGCCAAGTCGAGTCTTTCAACAGGCCAGTGACTAAATTCCCTTGTACACACATACAGCAGCATTGAACTTCTTTCTATTAGATCCCAGCTTCTGAAGGCTTTACCCCACCCCACTACTGTCATGAGCCAAGGGCCAAGCCTTTTATACATGAGCCTTGGGAATCGTCAAGATCCAAGCTACATCAACTGAAAGAAGCAGGCTATGACTATCCACCATATCTATCAGCACCCTTTGTATGCAATAAATCCTATTGTGCTAATCTGAGCCTAAAAATCTTTGCTAAATAAATGGATAAAAGGAAGAAAGGAGTGACTCAAGCAGCCACATACTCTGAGAAACTTGGGGAGTAAGGGAAATGCCACAGAGATGAGAACACAGCAAAGGGAACATGAGAATATGTGCTCACCATGGCAAACCTTGAGAAGCACTTTCCATAACAGGGACTCTTTGGAGACTTATTTTTCAGAATGTAGCATCACCTTCTTCTTCCTACAATAAACTGCTACATTTAACGAAACAGTAAGGTGACAAAGACTTCACAGTGGTCATGTAGAATCGTGTACTTTTTCTGAGCAGCCACCATCAAAAGCCAACTCCTCAAGGGTATCATTTTGGGTAGCCTCAGCTTTGAGTAGCTTCCTTTCGAATGGCTGAAATATCATCTCCGAAAGAGCCACTGGCACTCTTGCCTCAGTGATTGGGGTGCTGTCTGTTTCTGGGTGCTCAGGTTAGCTCTACCGACATCACAGCAAAGTGATTCTCGGTCCAGGTAATGCTAGGTACATTAGCCAACATCCCACGCCTCTACCCATCTTTGCCAAGCAAAAACACTTCCAAGCACTGTCACACTGCTCCTTTCTGATAAACCCTTATTTAGTTTTGTCAGACCCTCTTTCTCTTTATAGTTCTAACTGTTGTCACTACACAAGTACACTTACATGCATCTCCCAATGGAGCTTGTATTGCATCGTTCAATACTTTGTCAGTAAAACTGAAAGCCATGTTAATTATAATTATTTGCTGCATTTTGAGAACTTTGTTTTGAAAGGCTTTTTAAGAATCACTGTCACAAAAAGCTTTTTTCCTTATACAGCCTGACCAATCCAAGAAAATTAAATATATATTAAGCAAGTTAATAAAAAAAAGTGGCTTTGTTGTTTGGACGATGTATTTCAGAAGACAAATCTGGACTGTGACATCCATACATTTTGAAGAATTTACTTCAAAATCCCTAAAGCTTTCCTTTGGTTTCTTGGTGTGGGAGGATCGCTCTATAAGCTGGATCCAAATAAGCACAACTCTGTATAGAAGCGTTTGTGCAATACATAACATTTCCTGATTTCACCCACGCTGCAGCTGAATAGACGTGGGGGACAGAAAATAACTGTTCCTTTTAGAAAATAAAAATACTGTTAGATCAAAAAGAAACCAAAAGAATGAAAGCTTACATGGGGAGTTTTTCTTAGGAAACAGTATCTAACCAGTTATTAATAAAAACAGATCCAACACAAACTTAATGTTCACACTTTCAGGGAAGCCTGAGTAGTTTCTAAGTTGTACTGTAAAGTTAGATATGGCCAGATCTTCCAGCATGAGTCAGAGACATAACACCCTCCTTGACATTGGCCTTACCCAGTGGCATCTATGATTTCCCTGATGAGAATACACACAAATCAAGATAGTGAGCTAACCCAGGAAGGCAGTCTCAGCAAGGACTCAAAGCCATGCCCCAAGCTTGTCTAAAACACAGCAGTCCTGTCTCCATATATTTGAAACTGATGAGTGAGATTCTGCCTCTACCTGTGCCATGAAACTGCAAGCTATAGATCTTGTCACCTCAGAATCACAAAGAGGCAGGTTTAAAGAAGGGGACAGAGAGTCCAGCTGAAGTGCATATATTTCAGTCACCCCATCCCTTGGCACTGTTCAAGGGGGTTGGGTAAACTGTCTATCATGTACCATCCAAATAGGCCTCCCAGTCCATGCTCTCTGCACCCGGGTCACAGCCAGAGAGGCCGTCTGCAGCTGCTGTTAGGGCACAAGCCTGTCCTATCTCAAACTCTCCAAGTTCCTCTCCTACTTCTTTGAAAACTTCTGCACCTTTTACCAATGGCCAAGTCCCTGCAAAATGCATCTCATTGTGTATCCTGGAAGCCTCCTAGCCTTGAGCCTCTCTAGAGCAACTCACAGGAAAAGCTGCCGAAGCCTGTGTATGTTGCTGACGCAATGGTGCTTGTATCAGCTCAGGTGTCCATGGGTCAGGGAGTAGACAATTTCCTATCTCCACACATGGCTCCCGCCCACTCCTGCCAGGCTGGTAGCTCCTGTCTCGAACCCTCCATAACAACTCCAGTGCCTGGCACATAACCACTTTCTCATCGGAGATTTATCTGGACAGTCTCATAACAGATATGTGTCAAGGTTTCTATTTCTTTGCATCAGAAGCCATGGCATTGAACTCATCGTCTGGGTGCCAAATTCATGTCCTCCTGCAGGCTGAATTGGCTGCATGAACAAGTCAGACAGAGTTAATCGTCAGTGAGTAGCTGTGATTCAGCCATCTCTTGCCACTAATAGAGTTGTACTGCTAGATGGCTTAGTCTTTGGGTCCACAGGAGACAATAAATGAGTCAGTCCCTCCCAGAAGTTGGGAAATCAAAGAAGATTTCAAAAACACATGCCTAATCCTTCCCTTTGTATCTGATAAAGCAAGACCTCAACCACATTCCATTGTATATGTAAGATCGAATGTGAGTGGCAAGTCATGTCAGAATGGGCCCAGAAACCCACGGCTCTGTTCTGATTAAGTTGGCCTCTCTGTTTGAGCCTATAAAGCTACCCACATATAGCCAGGAGATTAGATAAACTGAGTCATCTCGGTCATGTCTGCAAAGTAAATGCTAGGAGGTGAATCAGAGGCCCAGGGAGGTGAGATGCTCTCAGGGCGTTGCTAAGCAAGGTGGCCATATTAAAAGAGGTCCCTCAGAGCTGCAGTCCAGGGCTGGGCAAGGATGGAAAGGACAGAGTCTCAGCACTGCCACCCAGGGTTTACAACAGTCAAACAGGTGAAAATATAATTCTTATGTTTCCTATTTATCCTTTTAGAAGAGATTATTTGTGCTTACTTTGGTAAATAGAAAACAAAAGTTCAAGACAAGATCTGCCAAGGAGAGATTCCTTGGAATCGAAACAAAAGACAGAAATGTGGTTTGTTTGTCAAGACTGGAATGAAACTTTGGGGCATCAAGAAGAAATAACCCAGAAGCCCAAAGCCGTTCATCCTCAGCACAGTAAGGAAGTTGCCGAATGAGTCCAGTGAGGCCCTGCTCTCTCTTGGCTGCACCATCAGATATTCTAGGTACTAGGCAGAAAACGGAATTAAATGCAGAGTTGGCAAAAACCATACCACTAAGTTAACACACTGTTCAAGCCAACAGACATCCTAACACTTTTCCAAAACCGTGACTGGGCACGATTACAATTAAAGCTTTTTGTTCTTTATCGAACCTAAAGGGGGCATCGAGATAGCCATCATACATTGAATCTTCAACTTTTATTTGCATTTTAAAAAGTGAACACCTTCGGGTTGTTTTAATCCATGTACCCTACTGTCAAGCTTCAGTCCAAAGCAATTGATGATAGATGGTTTTGTGAACTGATTTGAAGAATGTGATAATAAAAACACTTATCTGACCTACACGGAGAAGAACAACAGGCTGCACCTCCCAGCTGAGTCAGAGGCACCTGTTATTCGGAGTTCCACCATGTCTGAACCCGATGAGAAGGGATTTTACAGCTATATAAAATGACCTCGTGGCATAAAATGAGGAAAAGCAAACATTAAACTATTTTATACATTTCAATAATAGTTCAGCTCCAGTGACCTTATTTTATACTTCTCTTCAAAAGGAATTGTTATTACGCTTTTGCCTTCTTCCCCCTGTTTAGCTCTAGCTTGCCCCGAGGAACAATAAAAATAAATGAAGTCCATTAGATAAAATTATTATTTGCGCAAAGACAATATTAATTTTATCCGTCAGCAGGTTTTAAAGCTAAGTGAAAGTTCATTCATTCCACTTCTGTTAGCTAAACCAACAAGAGCACTTTCTATGAAAAAAATATAGTTAAATAATGGAGCCTTCGGGCAACCTAACTATACAAACAATTTCTACCAGACTTACATGAAGACATTTCTGAAGGAGGGAGACTCGCAAGGCACACTACAGTAGTCAAGTTGTGGTTCTCACTGGTACAATATTATAGATCACAGGCCACATTTTCTCAAGTGAAGACAGCATTAGAGACAGTACCTTCTTGTGACGATCACTATGTATATTCTTTATGAGAACATGCATGCACAGACTGTCATATCTGGCAGAGAAGGCCCTTGTGGAATCTCTAGGGTCACCGCCACTGGCTATTGTCTGACCTTCCACCCAGTAACCTTATGTTATGCAACTGGGCATCTCCGTGAACCTGGAGACATGCCCTTTGATGAAGGGTATTTTCTAAAATCTTTACTGGGATCCACAGCATCATTGGAATTTCCCTCCTCAGCCTCTCAGGCCTCCCTTGAAAGAAGGTACATATCCAGCACTCCCTTGGGCCCTACCTTTTCAAGTTTTGGTGGCTTTACATATGCTTAATAACAGGGACATAAATATAACCCCCACTCAGTATAATACCGACCTATAAATAAAGGGGGGCATCTTCAGATAAATACGACAGCAGGACCTGATCTCCTTATGCCTGCTTCCTATGACAAGCAAGAACATATATATTCGAACTCACCATCCGGGAAATCACTCACCACTCCCATTCTTTCTCTCACCAAAACCTCAGCCATGCCTCTCTCTTACCTCTGGATTTTCTCTGTTTTTGTTGGGACTACTTCAGCTAGCTTCAATCCTTAAGCGTCATATCTATGTGGCCAGTCCTGATGTTTTTCTTTCTGCCTTTTTCCCCCTTCATCCACTTAAGTACATTAGCACTTATTTCTGCAATAGGTTTCATCATCCTAAGCCACAATTACTGCGCTCCGCCCCATTCTAGAGCATGGCTGTGAAGCCTCAGTTTCTGGGTGGCACTGAGTAGATGATCAGCATCCGAGGCAGTGGAGACATGCACAGGACCATTGCTAGAACACATGTGCTTTTAAGATGCCATGCGTGCTTTTCTTTCTTCCATGGCTCTGCCATTCACTGACACAGATGTTTTATCCTCTATTAAAATACTCTCAACATCTGCTGCAAATACATGGATTCCCATGGTTTTGAGAAATGTCCTTTCTAAATGTCATAATTTTCCAGTTAATGGTCAAAGGGATAAAGGGATTATTACAGGCAGATGAGCTAAAAAGCAGAGTTTTCGGGGGCCTGGAACAGTGAGGGCAGAAGGGAGCTATGGCCATGTACAGAAGCCCTTGGGGTCCAGAGAAGTAATTCCAGCTCTCATCATTCACCAGAACCACAGGCAACCACGGGAACGAAGAGACACTGCCATTCAGGGCAGAGTAACTTTATTAAAGTAATTATTCTATGGTGGAAGAGAAATATCATGAAATATTATCAGATAAAAACAGATGGCTAATGCACTTAGAAAAACAGACTACTTAATGAAAAGCCCCCTTTCTTGTTGTTTTCAGATTTTACCTAGGAAGGACACTGTGTCTACCTGATACCAGCCATAGAAAGTTGATACATTGTTTATTTGAACGTGTTACAATCTTGTATGTCAAAACTAAATCAGACTTCAATAGCATTAATAAGTTTTTGACAAGTATGCACAAAAAGAATAAAAGATGCCTCATAAAATGAAGATTGAGATCTTAATTAAAATCAGAGATTCTAGTAGCTAATGAATAATAATGTATATGAAATTGCAAAGTAGGTTGTAGGTGGGATTTGTATATCTATTTCCTATAAATAATCTTGTATACACTGTCACCCTTCAGTTTTCAAACATGGAGATGCAAATCATTGATGTCCCACAGCTAAACGGGAGAACCAAAAGGTTTAGCATGTGCCATGCTGCTGGCCCGAAAGTGTGGCCCTCATTTCCAGTCAATTTGGGTTTCACTGGGGTGGAACTTGGCTAAGTAGCCACGGGATCATTCACCAGATGCCAGAGACCTCACTGACCAAACTTCAGCCTCACGTGGCCTGACAGAGCTCCAGCCCTTGCAGGATTCTGCGAAGGCTACCTCAGTGTTCTGTGACCTTCAGTCATTTGGCGACCTGTTCCCGAAACCCCGCCTATCCGCTTCTTCACTGGTACTGCCTTCAAACAGAGAAATGTCTGCAAACTCGCCCAAGCCAGCCAGTGATATTACCACTCCTCAGCCCAGTTTTCTGCCTGTCTCTCTCATCGAGATGGAGTCATATTTTTATTGTTCTAATATGCTAATCTGTGAGGAAACACTGTTCATATTAGTCCAAATAGGCACCAGCCTGCACCTTTTGCTCACCTCTGTGGCCACAGTCTCCCTTTGACCAAGCTCTCTCACTCCACCCTCTCCTAGTTTTGCAGAAGTTTTGCAGAAGCCTTTTGATTGATCACTGTGCTTTGTACTCATGCCCCCAAAATGTTTTTATGATTTGTTTTTGATGCTACGACCAGAGAAAAACTAGAAACAAACTGAATAAAGTGATTATAGCTGCTTAAAAATCCTTCAGTAGCCCCCCCCAGGGAACCCCTAAAGTGGAAATCGCTGACCCCAGCAAAAACCCTTTTCTGTGCCCAGTCCTGCCATTCCTGCATCTCCGCCAGCCCTCTCATTCCTTCTTAGCTCGCAGTACGCCTGCACACACAGACGGCGTGTTCCTCCTACCTCCACATCTATTAGTCTTGCAGCATCACTGGCTGATTCTTAGCATACAAGTCTTCCCCAAGCTTCCGGAGGTGCTTTCTTCACATGACTCAGCCTTTCTGCAAGGTAAATCCCAAGCCAACCGACCTAAACCTGCCTGTTACTCCTACCGAATGTGGTTCACACCTCTGCTTCTTATCTCTTAAAACTGTGTGAATCGGCTTGCTCGGTGTATCTGTGGAGTACTTTACAACCTATCACAGAAGATTTATTTAAGAAGTGGTCAAAATCACCACAATTTATCCGCATAATATATGTATATTAAAACATCATTTTCCATTTTAACTATATGCTATAAACAATAAATAGATTTAAATATTCTACAACGACATAGTGAAATACTCAGTATCTTCAAAGAAAGAAAATCAAGAACGGAAGCATATAATTGAAAGAATGAATGAGAATAACATAAAACATCCTGACTTGGTCAATGACAGCAACATATCACAATGACCTTGTCCTCAAGCATCTCAAGGATGCTGGGAGGACCTATGAAATTTACATTTGACAATCAACTGATATCTTTGCTTATTCTTTGTGCTCCCTAGGACCTAGGACAATAGTAGCACACATGTAAGTGTTCTGGACTGATCCAGTAGTCACAGAAGGGACTCAAGATCAATATACCCAGCTGTTGGGTTAGCTCACTGTGAAGGACTCCTTACCAGACGAAGGCAAAGAAACCTGGATGGTTTATTTCAACCAATGAATCATACTTATAATGAATTTCACAACAGATTCTACAGAGGCTGCCAGATCTCTAACGGCCTATAAGTGAGACTTCAAAAGCAGGTCAAAACAGACAAAGTGGCCCACAGAAAACATCTAATTATTAGCCCATTATGCAGCGTGGGGACATCCGTATGTGCTGGGAGCATAAGGCGCTGTGTGTTGTTCAGCTCATTATCCTGGAATGTGGAAAGGTCAGCATGCATATTGCACTAAAGGTCACTATGGTTTAAAAGTAATTCCCAAGTATTTTTGCATCCATATTTCATAATATTAAAAGCCAAATGATGGTGCAGCGGTTAATGAAAATACGGAAAGAGCAACTCCAAGATCTAACTCTGGAAGAAGTGATAAGACAGCACACGGATTGGAAAGTAGCTCCTGCACCACAGAGGGCATAAACATGGCTGCAGGATGAGCGGCTGTCTGTTTATGGCATCTAAAGCTTAAGGACCATCCACGGAGTAATTTAGTCTGTAAAGCCCCCTGCAGTAGACTGCCCTGCCTGCAAATGCTGCTGCAGACAGTAACAGTGGGAGCAGACTGCTTCGGGTGTGAGATCACCACTACTGCTATCCTCCGGTCTCAGTTCCCATGTCCTATACATATTTTAAAAAGGATACATGATTGAAGATCAGAGGGGCCAAGCTGAAAAAAGTTAGGCTACTCCTTGGCAATTAGGAAGCAGTAAAGAAGATTTGATGAATATAAACAAGCAAGACTATGGGCAAAAAAAGAGAAATTCTTTATAATTTTCCCAGGAAACAAATTAGTGCCCTCCTAAAAAGAGACAATAGGAGCAATTTGGTGTCCCGCAACAGCTGTGAGTGCATGCTGTCTTAGTGTTAGGAAAATTCCACATCTGCCCAAGAAACACATGAAAATTCGTAATTGTACTGTTCATAATAGCAAAATCTCAAATGCAGCATCAGAGTCTACTGTCTGCTGGAAGCACAGGCATCTTCACAGTGTACCACATCACAGTGAAGGGATGGGCAACAGCTCTGTGCCACATACGACCAAAGAACAACAATATCTGAGTTGAATGAAGCTGCACAAAAGTCAAATGAGACAAAAATAAAAGGCTGACTTTGCTACTGTGGAAAGAGATGTGTAGTGCATGAACATAAAGCATTAATCAGGATGAGGCACTGACGGTGCTGTCATGATAATGGTTCTCAGGTCTCTTGCTCTCCCTTCTGCCTAGAAGACACAGCGTTGGGTCTATATTAGATCATACCCATCCTCGGAGGCCCAGGTCAGGCACTAACTCCCTCACCACCATTAGAGCTCATCAGTACCCCAACAGAAAGTTCTGATGGGACTAATGAAGGAGATGCTATATCCTGTGGCTCTTAGAAGGTCTTCCATGTTGCCTGGCTTCTTCTGACTTGTGGCTTACTGTCTTCTTAACATGGAAAGGGCCCATACGTTAGTGTGGGCCCTCATCATTCAGTGTTCCTCTCATGTAGAAACTCGCTAGCATTTGCTAAAAGAACCAACCATGCAAACAATAACAGAAACAAGAAAGAAGGTGCAGGCTAACAGGAAAAGAGGGTGGAGAAGCAATGAGCTGTATAAGTATGGGAACCATATCAGTGGATCGGAAACAAAAGTAGCCGACTCCTGGCAAGGGGAGCTATCAAGTCTCAAGTTGGAAGTTACTGGAGAGAGGGGGCGCAAACACACTTACTTGTTTGAAATGAATAGACCAAAGTTCTAAGTAATGAGATCAAATAAGTTATGATATATCCGTATCATTAAATATCATGCAGCATGTAAAACCAATGCAATAAAACTCAACGTTCTGGCACATAAATCCAATAAGAATGCAGAGTGAAAACAAAATGTGCACATTTATCAACAGAGGGAGAGAGAGAAAGAAAAATCCAATTTTTGACTGAAAGAGAGCAAATAAATATTTTACATTTGTAGGCGCAAAGTCAAACACAGTTACTCCAAGGTAGCAAGAACATGTTTTAAAATATTCTTATGTATTGACTGAATTTCAATGAGTGTTCGTTATTTTTGCAATATAAAGCAAGAAGCGTATTTCCTTACAAAATGAGTGAGGAGAGATTGCTTTATGGGGCAACTCAAGGCGATATTCGGATTCAGTTCAAACATGCCAAGCGAGAGTGGGAAACTGAGTCATAGGAATGAGAATTACTGCAAGGAAGAGGAAAAGCCTGCATGGGTCTGAAGAAGAGTGGCCAGAAGGTGCATCTGTTGCCAGGGCAAAGGGAAATCACACTCTCGAGACAGACTAGGGAACTCCCACTCACAGGTCGGTGAAGAACAGTTTCAAGACCAGCTACCATACAGGTGGACGCTGGGTGCCATGAAACACAGTCCCGATACCAAAGACCTCTGTCTCCTTGCTCATTGGCTGCTTCTTGCCTGGGTGAAAACTTTGCTGGAGGCAATGAGACTGCGTAATCAGCCTTGTCAGATCAGCACCATTATGTAAAGCCCTGAGGTTCTATGAAGAAACTCACAGGCAGAAACAAGTGCTTCCACTCCGCGGCCAGAATGCCTTGCTTTGATGCTCACAGGTACCCCTTCAGCATGGTAAACAGCAAACTCACTGAAGAAAACACAGCACACAGGTTCTAATTCTCTCTAATGTGGACTTCGTTCCTATTGAAAAGATGATTAAAGGCTGGCCACAGTGGCCTCTAATCCCAGCAGATCTTTGTGAGTTCAAGGCTGGGCTAGTGTACATAATGAGTTCCAGGACAGTCAAGTCTAAATTGAAAGACTGTCTCATAAAAACAACACACACACACACACCAAAAAGGCAAGTAAGAGTCACAGTCACGAGCCTATTGAGTTCTGTCTTACCCTTCAGGAAATTACCTACAGTTTCTTCTAATTGTGGTCAAAGTCACACAAGGAATGAGTTATGAACCACAAAGCAGAAAGTGGGCACAATCGGTTCTCCTTTCAGGAGCAGACACATCACTCCTGCAGGTCAGAAAGCACAAGTGTAGACTTACAAGGTCACTGCTTGCACAGGCAGATAGATTTGGTATCTCATCCAAGGCCTCTGCCTGCCCCTCTCACACCCTTCTTTAGAAAGTCTGCCCAAGGCTTGGGTGCTGTTCCATTCTGTGCTCTGTTTTTACTTCTCAGGGGTCTCTTCCATGTGTGATCCTGCAGGGACACAGTAGTATCTCCTGTCTCTTAAACCTACACAACAGCCATTTCCTGTCTCTTATCTTACTGCAAGTGATGAAAAGCAAGACCGGGTACAGTTCTAACACAGAGTTAGATGCTAGCAGACACTTAAATGGAAACGTATCCATCCTTGTCCAATTCTGTGGTGCCAGCAGGATCCGGGAGTGTCTACAGCTGGGCTCAGACTTCCGCTGGTGTGACCATGATTCTTCAGTGATATTGCGGTATGAGAAAGAAGTATGCTCATTACAAAGAAGGAACACTTTAAATTTTGAATGGAGATCTTTCCCCTAGCTCTAGGTATTTGGTCTTATCATCTCATGAGATGCTGAGAAGCAGTAGTAAGCCTCAGCCCTAAGTCACCCCACAATTACCAGGGGGAAACAATCAAGATGTCCCAGTGTACATGTTGCTAAGCTATGACGCTCAGTAACTTAGGGCCATTGAATGCACGTGTGACTGACACTATCTGCAAACACAAGGGACTTACTGATCCCTGATCTCCCCTTAAGCAGAGGAGTGTCTAATAAGTAGGTATATAAAGACAGGTTGTTATTTTAACATAAATATTTTTACATATATTCAAGATATAGTATTGCATGTTTACATTGAAAAGCAAACACTGAATACAGCATATAAAAACTTACTCGTGGAGCTGGAGGGGTGATGCAATAAGAAATAGGACTTTTATGGTAAGGAAGAGGAGTTGGGGTCTCCAATACCCACATAAGAAGCTGGACATAGTTGTATGATACTACAACTCCAAGCATTGGAAGAAAGGGTGAGAAAAGGATTGCCCCCAAGAGGCTAATGGTCAGTCAGCCCACTCCTCCTACAAAGAACACGGTCCTGAGTGACGCTGGGCTGAGATGGTGTGGAAAAGAGTGAACGGATGTCCAACAGCCCTGGCCTTGGCATGAACACAGATGCGCACACACATCGGCACACTCAAGTATGTACAAAACACACACACACACACACTCATAAAGACGTTATCATGTACATATCCAGATGTGACATGCATGTACATACACAAATGTTCTTAAAGGGCATTTAAACCTATGAGCGACCAGCCTCAAGTCTGTAATACCAGTACTTGAAGGCTAAAGTGGTCGAACTCTTTAAGTTCTAGGTCAAGGAGAAAGACAGAGTGAGTTTCAGACCAGCCTAGCTGGAGAGTGAGACCATGTCTCAAAATCCTAACAACAAATGTTTATGAATCCTAGAGTCCTGGTCTTGGACCATGACTCCTGGGCTGCAGATTCCAGCGCAACTGCTAACCAGTTGATTGTCTTTTATTTCCATCTCCACACAGAGATAAGCTTTGAGCTTTCTCCCTAGGCATGAGAGGATCTAATTAACAAATCAATGTGAAGCCCAGAGGTGCAGAGCCCACTGGAAAACCAGAGTAACTCTTTGATGCAACAGGATGGACCTTTATTGTTTCAATTAATTTGTGGAGAAAAACATGCCTGGCTATCAGGATGTTTTAGGATATGCAATTCTATATAAGTTTTGGTGTTTATGGTGTGTTTTATCACATTTCCTCCAAGTGGGAAGGTGAAACTATTATAATATTTGTATATAACTATGATATAAAGTATATGATGCATTGTTTCTATGAAAATGCTACAGAAAATAACCATGAGAGAATAGAAACCTAAACACACTCTCTAATTACCATTACATGAGGATGACCTTTAATACCTCCATCCTTAATAAAACATGAGGCACATGGTTACCTTTGATTGTCTAGAAGGTAGAAGATGGCGTCAAAGATTTTTTTTAAGGAAAATGAGGATTTTATTATCCTGTATGAATCATGATCCAAAGGCATCATCATAGCCTAACAGCACCAAGACATGTAGGACCCGACAGCTTGGGTGATATCTACTCTGCTTCTAATCTGAGGGGAAGCTGCTCCATTATCAATAGAGAGAGGTAAAATAGAACCACATGTTATATCTTCTCTCAAGAAATCCTACAGGAGTACAGCAGGTAACTGGAATCTAAATTAGTGGGTTTTTTTTTTTACCGAACAAGCACATTGACCACAGACCCACTCACTGAAGCAAAAGTAGAAGCACACAAATCAAGAAAAAAAATATCACAAAGCTCAGAAACCTAGAGGAAATATGACACCAGCGTGGCATCAAATTCCAGACCAAATTAAGTACAACAGTGGTATCCATCTGGAACTCCCTAAGTGGAAATCAGGACTAACTTGTTCCAAACACCATGGCCAGCATCTCCATTTATCACGTGAGTTTCCCCTACATATCATGCTATACATAAAATACAATGAGATCATAACCCTCAGAAGTATTTTATGGTCCAATATCTATCTCCAGTGTTTAATGGTGATTCTTACAGATTACAGGAGGGAAGGTTAAAGGAAACGTCAAGGCTGCTTGTGTGTTGAGAAACCAATTTCTTCCAAGAGTTACAGAGGGCACAGATGTGAGCCGAGACTGCCACTTAGGAGTGCCAGCTGCAAATCCCTTCAGCCTTCCGGGTGAAAAGTCTCCTCCATGTGAACATTGGAACATTACCATCTTCTATACACACATACGCACACACAAATAAGTAAATAATAATAATTAATTAGGTACTTTGAGGGCATAGTCCTTGTAAATGCAAACTTTCCTTCCCCATAATTCCACTCCTATACACATTCCTAAGAGAAAGAAAATATCCATGTAAAGCTTTTCTATGAATCTTCATAACAGCTATTGATAAATAAAGCAGTAAGGTGGCCATTTAAAAATCAGTGACAGCTTGACAGCCTTATTCAATAATTGTAGCTCAAAGCACATTTTACCTGCGTTTCATCAGCCACTACGTTAACGCATACATATTCATGAAGGGGCCGATTTTACTAATTAGCTTGAACACCTTGCAGTACTTTAAATTGCGAAGTATGTTACGATTTATATTACCTAACATTAAACATTACTTGATAATTTATGTTACCTATGTTCATGATTTTCTCAATAGTTGTGCTGGTGGAGACCAAGATCTATGCTCAAAAATTCATTTCCCAAACATATGCCCTGCAAACCTTCGACAAACACCAGTGCCTCTATGCAGACTTCTCCATCAAAGTCAGCAGAGCAGAGATGTCCTCTTTCCTTCAAATATCCTCTTGCCTGAGTTAAAAAAATTCAAGCAGAAAGGTAATACAATGATTTTTTTGTCAGTACCATATGAAGAGCAAATGGAAGAAACAATAATGACAGTGGACAAACTATGTCTGCAAAACTGTGCCCGAGTCTCTAGACTGACTACCTCCTGGATGAACAAACCACAGCGCTGATCGTGAAGGGTGCAGAGGCCACAGCGCCATCTGTTAGATAAAGAGAATGGTGCTGGGTCTATGCCTGACTCCTCCAGAAGTTCTTCTGGAATTTTGGAGCCGCCACGGAAACTATGTGGTTTCTTCTTGATGCAAAACCGCAATCATGTGACACCTATGCACTGGTAGGGGACTCACATGTTCAGGTCCAGCTCTGACCCATGGAAACCACCAGTCTCTCACTCTTCCCACCACAGCAGGTTGCAAAGCTGATCGAGCTGTCAAGAGCAGTTCAGATCAGAAAACACGTAAGCTTAAAGCACCAGGCTATGAGACTTTAACTCGCCTCTCTACGAATTAATCCCTTGACCACTAGGCAGGATTTCTGGCTGTACGGGAATACTTGAGAAATGATGTAGGTGGGTCTTCTGTCTATGTGTTACTTTTATTGGTTAATAAAGAAACTGTCTTGGCCTTTGAT
>LOEQ01001032.1:448836-461504 GCA_001685075.1 Bramus lutescens
TAGATAGATAGATAGATAGATAGATAGATAGATAGATAGATAGATAGCCAGAGAAAGCAGACTAAATATGAAAGGGGACATTCTGATTTCATCTCTTTATTTCAGCCTTCTTCTTGCTATGCCATCTCACAACAAGTACTATACATTCTAATCAGAACTATATTATGAATTACTCTACAGAGTTCTGCCATAATGAACCATTGAGCATCAACTTCAGTGATACAATGAGCACCAAAGAAATGTGCTTTTGATACCACAGGAACAAGGACAGCCCAGCTGTGTTGGAGTAAATAAAATAAACTTAAAAACTGAAAGGAACCATGAACCTTCCAGAATGATTGGTCCCCTCTTGGGCCTGCCTAACTGGTTCTGTTACGTTGCAGATGGCAATAGGATAACCAACCAACTCTGTACCTATAGAACATAGATATGATCGTCACAGGCTTCAGGAACATAGAGCTGACAAAATGACAATGTCTTTGATTCTCAACTATTCCCCACACTTCTACACCTCTGAACTACCCCTTAACTGACATAGAAGCCTACAGGCATCTTTCAGTTTTCTATACTCTCTGATAGTATAGAAGTCATTGGGGGTAAAGGAGAATCTTTGGTCCTTCCCACCATCACCATTACCATCACCAAATGGATAACCACCCTTCCTCCCATCTCCATCACCATCCCCACTGTCATGAGAACCATTACTGCTACCACAGTCACTTCGACTGTCATCAGCAGCAGCATCACCCTTGCCATTCCTATTGTCATCAGCATCAGTACCATCACCATCACCAACACTGTCCTCATTACTACCAGCTCTACTACCAATGTTACCAGCAAGACCAACCATCATGAGGACCACTACCACCGTCATGACCATCGTTGGTACTATCATCCCAGCACTCACCGCCTGGCACAGCAGGGACTCCTGTAGTACAGCATGAGTGGCAGCCCAAACTCACCCCCTCACAATGCACACACTGCCTAGTTGAGCTACACGTTCCTACTTTTTGGACATCTACAGCTCTAAACCTTGTCTGGAAGTTCTGTGAGTCCGCAACAGTGTGTTAAATACATCTTTAAACACATTGGTTATGCAGTAAACATTTGAAATGCTCACAAATCCAGACATTATGAAATAAGACCTTCAGCAGATGAACATATATCTACTTACCTCTCATAGTGTTCATATAATGTCTGAAAGCACAGTGCTAAGTGTTTCATCATTATCAACTGATTAAAGCCCAAAACAATGATATAAAAGGGTTACTGTTAATGTCTTTGCTGTGATGAAAGAGGACATCAAAGTTATGAAGCATTAGAAAATGACACGAAAGTCGCAGTAACTAAAACTCTAATAAAGTTCAGGACCAGGCACTAGCATCTTCCAAACTTTAGAATCATTAGATGTAATGACCACTCAGACTGCAATAACTACAAGATCAATTAAAATGAAAACAAATCTGGCTTAAGTTATGCTTTAGTAAGTAACTGTTTTAACAATAACAAAAAATATTGGGTACCTTCCAGGAACATTCAGCTCTTGACTTTCAACTTCTAATAACAAAATCCCATTTTCAAAACCCTTGAGTCTACCTTTTCTCTCCTACAAGCAGTCATAGACAATCTGGAGCTCTGTTAGCATCATTTAAAAGCTGTTCATTTGACTGAAATAGGCCAGCAGTCCTGATGCTAAATGATGCTCTCCAATTAACCTTTGACATTTCACAGAAGTATAATCTCATCTCCAACACTGAAGATGGATAAAGACACATAAATTCACCAGGAAAACCAACAACACCCCTCTCTGATGTTTCACT
Organism: Bramus lutescens; assembly: GCA_001685075.1. Lineage (NCBI taxonomy): Eukaryota > Metazoa > Chordata > Mammalia > Rodentia > Cricetidae > Bramus > Bramus lutescens. The sequence continues at coordinate 450,657 of LOEQ01001032.1, forward strand.
GCAATATCCCATATTGAAATCTGAGATTACGTCTGTACCTCTCACAGCCCTCCATAGAGAACCATTATCAACAATTAATTGACTAGGCAAGTTGACATAAAAGCATTGTATAACAGAATCACTGGTAACCTGCCAGGGGGAGGCAGCTAAAACCTCATGTCTTTGTGTGTATTAGGGTGCACAAACCAGCCTCATCTTCTCCCTTCCCACCATACCTGGGGAGGGACAGTCATTCGTCTGCATGCATGAATGCAGAGGAGCCCATGTTTCCCATCCCCACCCATACCTTTGAACAGATAACCATCCACCTGCACGCATGCATTCATGCTGAGGAGTGTCCCCATTGGCGGGTCTGTAACTGATTAGCTGGTTGACCTTTAGACCTTAACTTCAGTGACTAAGTTTCTACCTGTGGCAAAGCGCATTTCTCCCTCTGGGGACTGAGAGCTCATTAGTGCACCTGGATGCTGATGAAGACCTGCTCAGCCCCAGGGAGAAACAGGAAATGGATACCAAGCACCCCAGCCATTCAAAGCCACCCAAACCAAAAGCTCCAGGTGGGACTTCTGAACTCTGAAGCTTGGACAAGTGAGGTCCTGCACTGCTCTGGTTTCTTATTAAGTATGCCAGGCTATCCTCCCTTCAAGGTTCTTGCCACTCTCAGTCCAGGGACACTACAAACCAGAGCTAAATAGCTTACCTGACTTTCCTAGGAGGTACCAGGAAAAAAACAACTAATTGGGAAAAGAAAGTTTCATTTTATCTTGAGTTTTGATCATGAGAATTTTAATACTTTTAGAAAGTAGAAGTTAAAAGTTAACACTGGGAATTTTGTTTATCAGCCTTTAGATTTTTATTTCTAAATCCAAAATTTTAAATCTCTTAAATTTCATTTTTCAATTTTCAAACAAGTATGTACTATACAGTGAACCTTGCCCCTCTCTCTCTTGCACACACACACACACACACACGCGCGCGCGCACACACACACACCTCCTACGATAATCAGTTGCACCTAGCTCCACAAAAGGTGGGTCTATTAGGAAAGGATAATTTAATAACAAGAATAGAAGCAATACACCCAGCTAGCTACTAAGAAAGGATTAAATACATAGAATATATAGCATAAAATTTTATTTGATGACACATAAAAAATAAAGAGTTAGACCCTTCATTTTATTCACTCTTTAAAAGCATCTTGTTCCAGGCTATTTTATTGCCTGATTTCCCCAGGCACTCAGTAGTCAGTTTCTCCAGATCAGGATTTTGCCTTTCATTTCATCTGTCTGTAACTTGTAAAGCATCCAAACTCCTCTTTTCCCCAATTATAAATAAGTAAACAAAACAATCTGTAAGTACAGCAGAAACGTACGCACTGCCTACATCTCTACCACAGACCATTCTGCACCTCTGCTCTGTTTTTTCTTGAGTTATTGAGAGCGACAACTTACATCTGGACTCTTGTTCTCATAAAGGCATTTCTCATTTCATTCTGTGATAATTTGAAAAAGTATGCAAACTCTGAAACCATAAATAGAATAACTTGCAATACTACTCCAAAAATTATTCTCAATTTTCATGCATACAAAGCTATTTATTGCTGGCCAAAAGAAATGGGATCAGATGTTAGCACAATGGAAATGTGGGGATCAAACAGTGTGTCTAGAATGTTCTCTGCACTACTGATTATGTGGAAAGGCCCCCGGATTTAATAAATCTTCCTAATTGGATACCACTTAGCTCAACCAAGAGGCTAAAATAGACACATGGAGTGAGATTTGCACTTAGGCTCTCTCTGAACTGCAGTAGCCTCTACCTCCAGCCACAAGGACATTGGTTCTCAGTCCACAGCCAGTGGCCTTGAACTGCCTTAGGGTACTTACAAAAGTTGATCTCTAGCTTCACATCTATGAAGCACACCCAAGTATCCCTTACAAAGTCCTCAACCAGCACAGTGTTCAGCTCTCTCCCATGACCCACAATCAAGTCCCCTCTCCACCATGCACAGGCTACGGTTACCAACATGGCAAGGTCAGTGAATCAAACTGTGCTTCCGAATTATTAAGGAAGAGATGTAAGAAAGAAGAAATAAAAATTAGGTATATTGTGGTGGTTTGAATAGTTACGGCCACCATGGACTCACATGTTTGAAAGCTTGACCTATAGGGAACGGCACTACTAGGGGTGTAGCCTTTTTGGAGTAGGTGTGGTCTTGTTGGAGGAAGTGTGTTTCTGTAGAGGTGGACTTTGAGGTCTTCTGAAGCTAGGCCTAGTGTGGCTCACAGTCTCCTCCTGCTGCCTGCGGATTAAAATGTAGAACTCTCAGCTCCTTCTCCAGCACCATGCTTGCCTACACACTACCATGTTTTCGACCATGATGATAATGCACTAAACCTCTGAAAATGTAAGCCGGCCTCAATAAAATGTTTTCCTTAATAAGAGTTGCTGTGGTCATGATGTCTCTTCACAGCAATAAAACCCTAACTGAGACATATGCCATCATGATTGGAAATGATCACTATTTATAACTTGTAGGAAAGTAAACTGAGATTGGCTGGAACTAAATAACAAAGGATTGCTGGTACAGGAGATGTCCAACACATGAGACAGATGCTTTGAGCTAAGTCCAGGCAAGCTGGTCTCTTCCTGGAAAGACCTTGTCTCCTCAGAGAAGGTAGTGTCATGTCCCTGTAAATGCCAGGCAGACAAAAACCTTATGGATTACAGGCGTCCCTCTTATTTTTCTAATCCTTTTATTCCGACTGCTTTACTAAAGTTTATGGAATTATTTCAACCAAATAAAATATTATTTATATTTTCCTAGACTATCTTAGATAAGTATCCATGAAGACTTTTGCAATGGCTATTTTGATTGACATCATATTATTTAGTCTGTCAGATCACGAAGCATATAAAAATAAAAACAAAACAAAGCTTACTTTTAATTATTTCATTAACAGAATACTTTTTCTTCATCAAGCACATCCGGTTTTCTTTCCTTCTTGAAATAAAGTGAGCTACTATAACAGAACACCTGTTATCCAACCATCAGCAGTATCTGTTCTTTTAACTCTCTGGCATTCCAAATAATCCCACCTGTGAAATGCACAGAAAATGAGAATGGACAGGATTTTAAACAAAATCCTGAATTCCAAGATAAGGTATCTAGATAACACAGCCTTGTATGGGTTCTTAGGAGTCAAGGATGAAGAAGACTTTGGGAACAGTAGACTGTTTCCAGGAAAACCGCAGGGATGTTGTGAAAATACAGGACAGAAATTAACCATATCTGCACCATCTATGGAAGAAATGGACAACTCTACCCAAGATACACACAGGACAAACTAGAAATGAGGAGCTGAGCATTAGAACAGTGAGAAGAATGCAGCTGTCTGCTCAAGGACTGTGAAAGATTTTCTTCTGGGTATCTCAGCATCCATCTGGAATCCTGGCACTCAGAATTCTGAGACCAAGGCTAATTAGAGCTATGCACAAAGCCCTGTCACTAACAGTCAAATCTGATTGATGGGGTAGAATGGAAGCAGGGAGACTGGGAGGGGGGATAGAGGTTGAGAGAGGTGGGGAATGTTTCAGCATGTGTAGAAAGACGTCTAAGTGTGGGCAGGGCAGAGCAAGGGTTTACTTAAGAGACAGGTGCACACCGACATGGATGAAAACCCTCTGGTGCATCTCAGAGAATCTTCCCAGTGAAAGGTCTCTGAGCCCTGAAGAAGTAGGAACTGGGGAGAGTGGTGAGCTCTCCTGGAGTGTGTGACTGAAGGAAGATGAACATGGAGAAAGCCCCAAATGGATGTTTGAAACTACTATACCAAGTGGCATGGAGAAATCAAACTACTTGTGCTTTTTCTTAGCTGAGAATCCACAGTGGCAGAGCAGGAGCATATTTGACAGGACAGCGTTTGTCACTGTCATACGCAGACAACGAAACCCCAAATGTGCTTAAGAAAAGCCAACTCCCATACATTCCTGAACCATTTCTGTGGTCTTGGTGCTCCTAACAGCCTCGCAATCACAGGAAGTTCCATCTCTGCTCAGGTAAATGAATCTTGATACATTCAAGCAAGGGAGATCTTCAAATAGATGCATGAATTTGTCACAAAAGCAAGGAAACTCATCAGAGAAGAAATAAGAGGAAATTTATTTTCTTAATCTAAAGTATCTGCTTTGTAATTATCATCTCCTCTATTTCTGACCTAAATGGGTGAAAGTTAAAAGAACTCTTGAATCTTCTGCCACTGTGATATGAAAATTGATTACATAATTATTTTAAGAAAGCACACATTACATTCATAAACACATCTTATTATAATCATCATATATCATCCTAATAATATTTGACTTCAAAGGATATTCTCGAGCAAAATTAATTTCCTTCATAATAAATGAAGCATGATGCAGAAAATTACTCAGCTTCCTTCAAAATCTAGTTATTCAACTCTGTGTAAAACAAAATGTTTTAATATATGATAATTTTTCTTTGGTTCTCTATACTGATGTCTATGCAATTCAGTAACACTACATAAGCATCAAATAAAAACGATGTCTCTATGATTAGGTTTATATCATCAGTTAGAGCATTGAATATAGATCAATGTTAGATCACTGAATATAGATCACTGCTGATCTATATTCAGTGCACTAACTACCAGGGATTTTGCATAAATGTCAGCAGAGGGAAACAGGTGCATTTGCAAATTATCAGAGGACAATGACGCCATCCATTCTCCCACTTTCAACCAAATACATTTGAGAACATTGGTTCTTTATTAGACTATCCACACAAATGCAACAAGAACCTTACCCAAAGCTGTAGCGTAGCTGCTGGACCTGCTAATCGGAAGAGAATATCAACCACAGTTATGTCAGAACCAAGAGAATCAAAGTGTTGGGCATTTTTCATTGATCCAAGAGCACTGCCTTTAGGGTTTTCAGACAGAGGGATGAATCCCTGCTGTATGGGTCTACCTTATGGGTTACCCAACTTCTGTGCCTCAGCTTCATACACTAAGGATAAAGAGTCATTTGCCTTACACAGTTCCCATGATTACTGACTAGCACAGGGCATGCATGAAGCCCCTGCGCTACAGAATCGAATCTTTCACAGACAACTACCTTCCAATTGCACCATCTCATAAGTGATCTCCCTAACCCCATTATACTCAATAAAAAGAAAAAAGAAGGGAAAGATCTAGCCATACTAACACAGGTTAGATATTTAAGCAGGTAAGATAATTCTCAGCTTAATCAGTTACGGATTTTAAATGGTAAGTTAACTATTACCAAGGAATTCTTGGACATAGTTACTAATAAAACACAGGCTTCTGAAGCCAGCTTTGTGTCAGGGAGGACAAGGGGTCTCTGTGCAGAACAGAAGCAGTTTTGCCCCACTCCCAGGCTCTCAGCTGGTCAGCGGAGGCTTGTTGAGAAGACAGAGCCCTCCGACCTAATAAAGCAGCTGTGCTTACTGAACCCAGATGTGAAAGATGCGCTGGGCACTGGAGGTGCAAAATGAATAGTACCAGCAAGGCAAGAAATCCAACGGCTCATTCTCAGAGAGAGGATGAATAGTTACCTCAAAAGTCTTAAGGCAGCTTAATCTAACTCAAAACACATTCTGGAAAAATGAAAACATACATTTCATTTTACATTAATTGCATTAAATCAGTACTTTTTAAAATCATTTTCTTAGCCCCTTTTATTTTTGCTTTTGGATGGCAAAGTGCCAGAAGTCAAGAAAGAGGAGAAGTGTTTCCAGATGCTTGGTCTAAGCAAATTGGGTGGAATTTTCCCTTTCCTAAAATGGAAAATATATGTAATAGAAGCCCCACTGAACACCTATCAAATCAAAACGACTACCATCGGCATCGTTATAATTCACTTGCTGGTTTATGGCATCAGTGCATTTCAAAGAGTTTCCCCAGCTCATAAAATGTTCCATGGTGCCAGAACTGGCATCAGGTCCCAGACTTAACTGGTAGATATAGCCTATGAAATCTTCTATTGTACAACTTTCTTCTTTGGGGCATAATTGAGGAAGTTGAACAAAAAATAATATGCCACTTCAAAGGCAACCTTAAGTTGTACTCAAGTTTAGTAAGAGCCGCTACCTTGGGAGTAACAAGAGGTTCTCTATTCACTGGTTCAGGCACACATTCTGCAGAAGATGTTAATGGGTTTGACAGACGTTGAGATCAGGAAGGCAAATAAGCAACGACAACTGGGGTCATCAGATGATAAAATTAACTCAAAATTCAAGAGAAAGTCTCTGGACTCCTCTCAATGACGAGTGAACTCTATTTCTTCTGCTTTTCCACTCCCCAGGCAATTAATACAGAGACGCACAGGTGATGGGCATTGATGCTTTGGGGCCTGAGCAAACTTCCTACTGATTACAGTAGGTGAGAGCTCAGCGCATTCTGTCAACATAACGCGCGGCCCTCACTCTTCCCAGCAGTGAAGTCCAGAGGGACGGCACCGTCCACAAACCTGAGAGCAGACTCTCGGGAAGACCTCAGTTCCGCAGCTGCTCTCCTGTGCCTGCTACTGCTGTCAACACAACTGTCAAACTGTAGTGTGTCCTGTCCAAGACCTGGCCTTCACAGATGCATGATAATCCAAATACACAAATCTTCATAACCTGCACCTTCCCTTGCCTTGATTTCATAAGGACACGTAGACTAGTGGTTCAAAACAGAGACTTTTAGCTCTTCTCCAAGAACGGATTACAGGATCCAGAAACATTTTTGTGTGTCACAAAAGTGGGTGAAATGGCAGCTGGTGAGCTAGTGGTTGGGGTACTGAAAAATGTAATACAGAAGAAATTTCCACGTGAGAAGAAATTATCTAATCAAAAATGTCAACAGAGCAAGGGTTAAAAGCACTACACACACACACACACACCCCACATGCACAAACACTCGCACATACACACTTGTGTATACCCACAAACATGTGCACATCCGCACACACAAACACATGCACATGTACGCACATGAACAAGCAATCTGGGTAATATTTTGTTCTATAAGAATGATGGAACTGGAAGGGCCAGATGCTCTTAACCTTGAAGTATTTTCTGGCTACTAAAATAAGAAGCCTGGCACAGACATTGAACAGTTTAACATTGTCTTTTTTTATTCTCCTATTAATAAAATAAGAAAACTGATGCTTAGAGAGCATCAGAATTCACGGTATATAGTTGTAACATGCTACAGCTTTTATATTTTATCCAGAAGTTTCCATAGAAAATGCTATTAGATGCAGTTCTCAGACAAATTATATTAAAATAGTACTTTAAACATTATGTTCTATAAGTTTTAATTAAACTTTTGACCTCACTGGATTTAATATTCAGAACCTATTTAACACCTATTTATGTAAATCATCTGCACTGCTATTTTTGAAATTTCTCATATAAATCTATGTCTTTAGTTTGTGCATTTTTTAACTTCCACACCCTCAATTGCTTGCTGGATCACCCCCCCAGTTTGCCAAGTAGGTACCACGGATTACAGCTGGCAGTTTGTATAGCCACAGGAAATAAGACTGATCATGAAGGTTCAGTTTATGACTCCATAATCAGTTGTTCCTCAAGACAACTCCCTCATGCCTTTGTCATGTCTCTATTTGTCAGGTCTTAGGGTCTCTAAACCCTTAGCCTATCCAGCATTCAGAGAGCGGCCTCTGTCACAATTGACAACAGACTGAGCAGCTTGAAAACACAAACGTACTTCTCAGTTCTAGAGACTAAAGGGTCTCAGTTTAAGGTACAGGCAGATTCAAACACCTGATGCCTAGTTTGGAGTTGGTTGTCTCCCTCCATCTTCATATGGTATAGAACAGACAGCCAACAGCAATCTGTCTTCTTCTACAGGTCTTTCCCACTACGGAAGAGCTACTCTCATGATCAAAACACAAGAAGGAAGGAAGGAGGAAGGAAGGAAGGAGGGAGGGAGGGAGGAAGGAAGGAAGGAATCAATACCCCATCATCATCAAACTGAGTCTCAGACTCAAAATCTGCCATCTGTGAGGACCCAGACATTTGATTCACTGGTAACATGTACACACAAGACAGAGCAGAATAAGAACTTGCTGTCCACTTCCTGGGTGCTCTGCCTCAACAGCAGCATTATTTCAACCCAGCGAGTCATGAGTTTCCCTCCCCATGGGTCAGTCAAAGCCCTTATTCTTGCCAGAAATTTCTACTGACCTTCAAAGGTATTCTTTATCCTGCACATCTGACAATCCTTCCGCAGTTCACGAAGACTGAGAGCGATTGTAAGTTCCCTCCATGCGAGCTAGAACAGGAGCTCTGACACACACACACACACACACACACACGAGAAAAACAGTTGAACATGGTTTTGGTATTGATAAGGACAAGTCACAGTATATTAAGCTCCCTGTGTCTTGGCCAGGGTGTTTGCTCTAGATTATAGAGGAAGAGTAGAGGCAGGACAAACATATAAACGTGCTGAACAACATAGTTGGTGAAGAAAAGCTGAGATTTTGAGTACAGGAGAGAAGGGGACAAGAAAATAACAATCACTAGGTGTCGATTGTCCAGCCACTGTCCTTCGCAGTACCCACTTAAAACAAGCGTACACCAGGACAGCCTCTTCCAATGGTGCAAACCTCTAGACCCCAATACTACTGATGGCTTCATCTTTCCCTGAAGGTGTGCAGGCATCACAAGTACCAGGAGACAGACAATATTATAAATGACACCTGAGTGACCTGTGTTTATTCATCTGTGAGTACTTCATTTTTCTTAAGAATCGAGAGGTCTGACAAGGGATTCAGTTTAGCAGAATCAACATATAACTGACAAAACGAAACCAAGACAAAGACAAATCAGAGCAGCTTTCCTTCCTCTGTGACGTCACAGAGGGAAACATTCTGTCTGGAGAAGACACTTTGATATATTTGGCCCATCTGTAGCCAGACCAATAGCCTCAACATATGCTCTGTGAGGCCCTTGGCAGCCACATTGGTTCCAGATGCTGCTGAATCAGGAAGAGACTTTGTAGCCGGGCCAAGGCATTTTGTTTCTCTGTGTTACTTGCTGGGACACGTGCACACAAGATGTCCCAGTAGGAGACACACAGAATCCCAGCAGAGAGACCTGTTTCAGTCTCCTGAGCCTCCTGGGTGCTGCCACTTTGTGAGCCCAATAGGAGTCAACAAATAGGGGTCAACAAGGAGCTATGGCCTGGGGTAATATGAGACTCAGTCTTCCTATTTAGATATCTTTTGAGTAAAACCTTGGGAATTATCCATCAGAATTTACTTTAATGATAGCATTCATCACCGCCCACAATGCTTCCCAGAAGGCCAGAATGTGACACAGGAAGCTTCCTTGATTTGCACAGAGTAGCTCAAGTAAACTAAGGGGAAGTATCGAATCTCTTACAGCAAATGCCTAAGGGCAAGCTTGAAGGGACTTAATCCTCTGAGATGACTTGGTCTTCTAAGAAGGAAAGGTTCAAAGGAGAACCTGTTGTCAGAAACATAATTCCTGACATAAGGGTGCAGCAAGAGTCAGAGGCGAGTCTGGGCCCCTTTGTGGAAGCATCTCGGACTTTCAAGAGAAACGGGAAGGAAGTGTGGCAAATTCGCTTCTAGCTAGGTGTCTCCGAGCCAGGACAAGGTTAGAACCACAGCCCCTGCCTCCTAAGCCACATTTGCCAGCGTACTGCCTATGTCAGGGTCCTCTCTTGGAAATCACTTCACCCTCTACCCACATAAGCTATGCTTAAAGCGCAGTGACTGCCTTTGAGGCTTTTCCCTAAGTTGCTGTGGTCACATACAAATGGGGCATACAGACTTGAGGAGAACTCGCTTGCGGTACCAAATGGAAAATGGAACGCTTTTCTGATAATCCTTTCCTAGACGTTTATCCTTTAAAGTTGCTGCTTATGTTTTCTTCTAGAATTTTACTGTTTCGGGTTCCAGCGTGAGGTCTCTGATACACGGTAGTCCATGGTAGCTAATTTTTGTGCCTGGTGATAGGAACGTCTCTGATCTTATTCTTCTGCATGTGGACATCCAGGTTTCCCAGCACCATTTGTTGAAGATCCTGTCTTTCCTCCGGTGCATGTTCTTTGGCTTCTTTGTCAAATATCAGATGGTTATATTTAAGAATATTCACGTTTGGGTCTTTTATTTTATTTCATTGGTCTACATGTCTGGTTGTGTGCCAGTAACATACTGTTTTAATTACTACAGATACATATTGAAATCTGGAAATCTCTCCAGTATAATTTTTTGTGTGTGTTCAGGATTGTGTTGGCTGTCTGGTTTCTTTTATGATTCCAATTAATTTTGACAAGCTTTTCTCCTTGACTTTTGTAAAGAATTATGTCAGTACTTTGATTGAGATTGCATTGAAGCTGTAAATTGCCTTTGGTGGGATGATTATTTTCACATTAATTCTACTGATTCACAAAGATGGTATATCTTTCCATTTCCTGATGTCTTTCTCTGGAGACCTGAAGTTTTTATCGTAGATGTCTTTCACATCCTTGGTTAAGTTTGTCCCAAGGTATTTTACTATCTTTGAAGCTACTGTTACTTGTGAAATAAAATGGGTGTGTCTCTAAGTTAGGGTTAATGATTTCAAGTATTCTTTAATGAATGCATAACCTCTAAAGCAGTCTTTTAGCATAGCTGCTGTAATTTATTGATCGCTGTTCAATATAAAAGGTAGATTTGGGGAGACAGAAGGAAAAACACTAAACACCAGGCTATAAAACATATTCATATATACACATATATATATATGTGTGTGTGTGTGTGAGAGAGAGAGAGAGAGAGAGAGAGAGAGAG
>LOEQ01001033.1:35451-48430 GCA_001685075.1 Bramus lutescens
CTTTCTTTCTCCCAGAATTCTGTTCTGTCTACTCCACCCACCTAAGGGATGGCCCATCAAAAGGCCAAGGCAGTTTCTTTATTAACCAATAAAAATAACACATAGACAGATGACCCTCCTACATCAGTGTCCTCTGAGACCAGAGAAGTGAGATCCCCTTGGAGCTTGAGTTATAGGTTGTAATGAGCTAAAGTTGAGACATGTCTCAAGAAATAAAGGGAACTATTACTCTCCATCTTATTTCTTGAGACATGGTGTACTGTGTTAGCCTCTTGCATGTACACATGCACACACACACACACACACACACACGCACAGAAGTTATTTCTAGTTTGTCTTCACACTCTTGATTCCTAACCCTCTTTTCAGTACTTTTTACTGCTTTTAAAGACAAAGTAACTGACCAAAATAATGAAGGAAGGTGTGTGTGTGTGTGTGTTTACGTTTACCAAGTAGTCTCATGTTTACTGAGCTAACAAGGATTAGGTGGCTATTTTGTTTGCTTTTTTGTTTTCCCAAATTCTGAAACCTGAAGTAGACCATTTGTTCTTGCCTGGATATTATTGCTTTGTTGCCCATTTCCCTGGGCAGCCTATTTTCTCACAGGATCGACCCTTTCTATCTTTCAGCTTGATCTTACCTGTGTTGCTTAGAGATCTAAAGAGCTTGATGGAGACCCAGTCTCTGGAGTCAAAAGACACAGGTTTCGTTGTGATTAACGCAGAGTGGTTGCTTTGGGGAATCTCAGTGCAGAGGGAATTCCTGGCTTGTTGAGGCAGGCAGAACATTGTAATCTCTGTAATTTCTCCTCTAGAAAACTGAGGACTGTTTGTCAAAGCAATCACATTTTGAGCAGCTTGATGGTTGACTGTGTGTGTGTGTGTGTGTGTGTGTGTGTGTGTGTGTCTATATATATATATATTTTTAAGTAATCTTGCTCTTTTTCACTTCCTTTGGAATAACCATTTGCAGACACATTTCCCAGTCCTAAGTCACAGGGAAGTATTTCCCAATGCCCTAATAGTTGAATCTACAGAAATATTGCTGTAAATATGACCTGTTTGTTCCTGTTGACACAGAATCAACTGTGTGCTTCTGTCTATCTCATTTCCTTCTGACCGTGGTGGTCTTTGTGTTGTGGTGTCCTGTCAGGGTTTCAGGAGAGCAGTGGCTCGGATGAGAGCCTTGGTCTCTACACAAGGGCTGTAGCACTTGAAGAAGCAATGCTAAGTGCTGTCTCAGTAGATGTACCCTGCCTGTGAGTAGCTCCTGCTGAAAGCTCCTCAGCTAGGGGCTTAGTTCATCATGCAGGAGTTCCCCTTCATTAGCAGCACTCATGTCCAAGTCACATGAGAAAACCAATCTCCAAGAAGCAACTTGCTTCTATGGAGTTTGAGGAGCCCATGTCAGTGAGTCACCCTCTCTGAAGGATGATGCTACGTAATTTTTCCAGTTTTGTCATCTCCTGTATTAAATGTGTTGTGATGAAGGAGAATGGCCATGTTTCCTTCACTGGTGTTCTTTTTTTTAATTTTTTATGATTTATTTATCTTTATTTTTTATGTGCATTGGTGTGAAGGTGTCAGTCAGATCCCCTGAAACTGGATCTTCAGACAGTTGTGAGCTGCCATGTGGGTGCTGAGAATTGAACCCGGGTCCTCTGGAAGAGCAGTCAGTGCTCTTAACCACTGAGCCATTTCTCCAGCCCCCTTGACTGGTGTTTATATCAGAACTGGGATTTAGTATTCTCTAGGTGTTGTTGTCCAGAATGACCTTATAAATAATAGCAGGTCAGTCTAGAGTTATATGTGAGAGGGAATCTCAGAAGCTCCATGCTTAAGAGAGAGTAGCACTCTTTTTTTTTTTTTTCCAAGACAGGGTTTCTCTGTGTAGAACAGGCTGGTCTTGAGTTTGCAGAGACCCACCTGCCTCTGCCTTCCGAGTGCTGGGATTAAAGGTGTGTGCCACCACTGCCTGGCAAGTGTTTCACTCTTTCAGAGGGCCCAAGTTTGGTTACCTGCCCCAGTGTTGAGTGGCTCACCACCAACTAATTCCAAGGGATTCTGATACCCTCTTCTGGACTCCTCAGGTACCTACACTCATGTGGCACTAGTGCATGTGTGCGCGCATACACACACACACACTCATACACACATGGACATCTTTGAAAAAACACAACATGCACCTGCCATGGCTGGGAGTGCGGGGCACTGTTGGAGAAAACTTCACTAATGGCAGCTTAGCTTAGGAGCCTACCCAGGGTCTGTCTGCCTTCTGCAGCTTCACAGTTAGGTAGCTGTGTGCAGCTGGAGAGATAGGATTTTAAAGTTCCACGATTTAAGTTTGTTTATTTACCAAACCTATCTTCCTGGACTTTTGCTCAGAATAAAACTGTTATATGAAATTAAAGATGAAAAACTGAGTGATTATTTTACAATAAAGAAAAGCTTTGCCTCTCTGTGGTGCTGAGGATTGAGCCCAGGGCACAGGCATGTGGAATTTACATTGTGCAGCTGAACTCCATCCCAGCCCTCCAGCTCTATTTTTATATGGTTGTAACTGTGGCAAAGATAGAAGCATGGTAATTTTAAAAAATGAAAATTATTACTTAGATTTCTACTTATAAAATCAATTAATTAGAGCAGAACAAAGAACAATTTGATAAGGAAAGGGGAGAAAAAACTCCTGGGAGTGGGAGGGGCTCCAAGAAAGGAGTGCTCACAGTGGACACCTTTAGATAATGAGAGGTTGGCAGAATTGGCTTTGCTGCGTGCTTAGTTTTTATTTCTCCACTTTAGGAAACCAGTGTATGGAAGACTTTATTTTTATTTTATGGGCATTGGTGTTTTTGCCTGAATGTATGTTCTTATGAGGATATTGGAGTCCCTGGAACTGTAATCACATAGTTGTGAATTGCCATGTGGGTGCCAGAAGTTGAACCCGGGTCCTCTGCAAGAGCAGCCAATGTTTTTAACCACTGAGCCATGTTTCCAGCTCCAACACTATGCTTTTTAAAAATTCTAAGATCTGGGTCTTTCCAGAGAGAGAGAGAGAGAGAGAGAGAGAGAGAGACTCTCTCTCTCTCATCTATTTATTTATTTGTTTATTTATTTATTATGTATACAGTGTTCTGTCTGTCAAGCAAGAAGGAGGCACCAGATCTCATTAGAGATGGTTGTGAGCCACCATGTAGTTGCTGGGGATTGAACCTGGGTCCTCTGGAAGAGCAGCCAGTGCTCCCAACAGCTGGACCTTCTCTCCAACCCCAAGGTCTAGGTCTTTTAAGTAGCTCTTGCCTGTAGTTTCTGGCACTCAAGAGGCCTGACCAGAAAGAGGAGGGTTGTTTCACTTTCAAGGCCAACCTCAGGTACAGAGACCCTGTCTCAAACCAAACACAAGTTTAAAGCCATAAGTAGTTTGTAGTTGGTCATTTCAACTCAGGACATAGTGATGTAACTAGAGGACTTTCTGTGCTCTGAAGTCTCTTCTTAGACTTTTGCTCAGCTGTTCTGATATGTAGACATTATCTTAATGTAATAATAGTTGTAATTGGATTTTGGGTCAAAGGAAACACTTGAGCTAGCTGTGTGCTCAGAGAACATTACTACTGGAGACATAAGATGATTACAGTGAATTAAAGGCAGCTTCTAAATTCCATGGCAACTCTTCAGGTGGCATTAAAGACCATTTTCGCTATAACTCAGCATACCGTCTCAGCCTTTCTTCTCAGCTGATAGATATTAAGTACAGACTGGATACATAATAGTCCCTTGAACTCAGTTGATCATGATTGTCATTTGTTACCTAAAGTAGGATACAGCCCACAGGTGAGCTGTTTGGCCAGGATTCTCAGGATTCCTAAGATAGAAGTACTTTGAGCACACACCTCTGCAACCCCTTACTCTTTACTCTAACCCACCACTGTGGTGTCAGATCTCATCCACCTCAGTGCCTAACTTTATGCAGACACATCCACACGGATGCCTGTTGACCTGGGGCTCAGCACACATCCCAGGTGAAATGAGAATCTTACGCTGACATTTCCACATTCTTCTAGCTGTGCACTGGCCTACATAGCAAGTTCTAGGACAGCTGGGACTACATAGAGAGACCCTGTCTCAAACAAACAGAACCCCAGAAACCTGTTGATACAAGGTTTTCCCATGAAGTCTTGACCCAGGGCAGAGTGCTCTTTCTGTTGAATTAGAGGCATTCCTGTTAAGTACTGAGGGGAACTGGAGGGCAGAAGTGCAAGTCTGTTCAGGATGCATTATGGATGCCATTCTAAGTGTTCTCATCTTGGTTACTGTAAAAGAAAAGGGGGGGGGATAGAATATTCCTGAACTGACACATACTACTGTGCCTTGGTGGCTGTGGTCCCAAAGAGGCAGCAGAATCCGAAAGCTTTTCTTTTCCATCTCTCTAAAGGAGACGATGTCCACCAATATCTTGTCAGAAGCCCTTAAACAAAGAAGGTAAGAGGCCCAGGACCAGTGCACCCAAGCTCTACTGTATTGTTCCTCCACGTGTCCTGTAACACAGATGCTAGCATATTGCTCTGAAGAAACAACACACATAGAAAAATAAGGAGGCTGCAGAAGATGCTAAACTTTTGATCAAGAGAATGAAGTCAAAGAAAAATACCANCTTTTCCATCTCTCTAAAGGAGACGATGTCCACCAATATCTTGTCAGAAGCCCTTAAACAAAGAAGGTAAGAGGCCCAGGACCAGTGCACCCAAGCTCTACTGTATTGTTCCTCCACGTGTCCTGTAACACAGATGCTAGCATATTGCTCTGAAGAAACAACACACATAGAAAAATAAGGAGGCTGCAGAAGATGCTAAACTTTTGATCAAGAGAATGAAGTCAAAGAAAAATACCAAGAACAGATTACCAAGACATGGAGGCTATCCTTCCTGAGAGCTTCTAGTCATGTCCAGAATAAGTCTTTGAGTCGCAAGTAAATGATCAGGCCTTGGGAGGAAACAGTGGAGATAGAGGGCCATCAAGATGGCTCACAAGGCATTATTCATACCACCATGAATAATGGCACAATCCCTGGGACACATTTTGGAGAAGGAAAACTCAGACTTCCACATCTTATTGTTTGACTGACATACATATACTTTAGCAAGCCCATGTCCTTCCTGCCATTCAAAATTAATAAAATTTAGACCAATATAATAATTTTATTTAATATATTTAATTAACACATTAGACTTAAAAAATTTCTGTGTGCTTTGTAGCAAACCCCTAAGGCTGCTGTAATATTTTTAAGTAATATCTTTAATTTTCAACATTTCTTTCTTTTTTTTTAATTATTTATTTATTATGTATACAATGTTCGGTCTGCATGTATGCCTGCCCACCAGAAGAGGGCACCAGGTCTCATAGATGGTTGTGAGCCACCATGTGGTTGCTGGGAATTGAACTCAGGACCTCTGGAAGAGCAGCCTCTTAACCTCTGAGCCATTTCTCCAGCCCTGTACAGTGTTCTTATAATCCAGACTGTTACATTTCATAGCTAGCAGATGTCTGCATACTCGGTAGTACATGGAGGATCAACTCCCTGTGAGACAGGTCTCTTCCCATGTCCTTCTCTGCCTGTGAAAATTAGAGGATCCTCTAGAGGCAGCCGGATGCCACTTTTAAAGAAGGCCTATAAACAGTCTCCATTCATGCTAGGACCCCAGTCATGATTTCTAGTGCAGGTTCACTGGGCTGTCACACACTGACTGCCGCTGCTGCTTTTTGTAATACTGTGCTGAAATCTCTAGTGATCTTCAGGAATTATTCCAGGTCACAGTTTCAGCAGTTTTGCGGTTTTGCCTTTTATATATGCATTTCTAAATAGCGACTTTACCTGAGGCGTGGTTCACCTTCTCTTTGTGGTCTGAAGTTTCAAATACACATGTGGTGCAGGTTATTTTGGCCCTGCACCCACCTCTTCCCCTTCTAGATCTGAGTGAATTTCAGGTGTAAATTAAGGCTCCCCCCCCGTGTTTTATTGGAAATTTGAAGCGCTGTTTGAGTTTCTTTTTTTCCCTCAAGAGATTGAGCCTGTGGCATTTTGCTTGGGATACTTGTCTGTGAAAGGTGAACAGGTGCCTAGGAGATTGTGCTGCTCCAGGAGAGGCCTGCCTGCTGTGGAAGGGCTGTCCAGTCACTCAGCCTCTGGTTTGTATTTTCAGCTAATTGTGGTTGTTGGACCAGAGACTGGCTAAGAAAAATTCTTTCCCTGAGCAGGCAGGAGAGAATGCATGATTCATCATCAGATGGTGCACCTGGGACTGTAATCTCGGATTCTGTGTTTTATCATAAATTGTTACATTTAATCCCTTTGAAGCAAGAATTCCTCAGAAGTATTCCAGTAAGCATTCTTCTTTTCTCTGTCCTTCTCAATGCATGCCTGCTTTTGAAGATCAGGGTGAAATGTGCCATTGGCTCCTGTGAGGAGTGTCTTTTGTGGCTCCAGATGCTAAGTTCATGGATTCTCACTGGGGCTCATGCTGAACCAGACTTACATGCAGCAGGCACAAGGGCGGCTTTTCTTTAGCTTTGTTACTGTTGCCATTATTTTACTTAATCTTGATGATGTGGAAATCTTCCGGTATATCAAGGTAGAGGTGAGTGCAATTCTCATTCAACTTCAACAACAATTCATGACCAGGCTTGACTTCTCTCTCCTCCATTGCCTGTACCTCCAACCCCATTTATTTTGAAACAGATGCCAGGCTTCTAGCATACTATCAGCTGGTTTGGAGTTGCTCCAAAGTGAAGTGTGGCTTGCTGGTGGTCATATATGTGGAGGAGTTGCTGCTGTGGTCTTCCTTCTGCCTCCTTTTACTTTCTTGGATGTGTTTTGTCTCTGTTGACAACCACTGCTACCAGAGAGTTTCCTGTATCTATCAGTTTTGTCCAAGTATGTTTTTTTAAGGATGCCTGTGAAAGTTAAATGTACAAAAATGTAAATGTTGTATTGGGAAGTGGGGGACTGTTTCATACTCAGAAGGTGTTGGATTTGGGCCATGGTTGTAGCTAGATGGTAGAATACTTGAGCCTTACAATATAAATAAATAATTAAATATGAAAGAAATAAAAAGCCTACCCATTTCTTCATGTGTGTGTGTGTCTAGCTCAGACAGACCTCAAGCTCACTGTCCAAGCAAAGTTGGCCTTGAACTCTTGGTTTCTCACTTCTCTAATGCTGGATTTATGGGTATGTGCTATTACTATCATGCTTGACTTTTTAAAAATGTTTATTAGTGTGTGTGTTTTTGGAAATGTGTATGCCACAGCATGTAACATGTGGAGGTCAAAGGATAACTTGTGACAGTTTTCTCTCCTTACCTGTCAGTCCCTGGGTTCAAATTCTGCCCAGCCATTATCAGATCAGGCATCTTGTTTGCCCCTCCCCCTTAAATTTAAAAGTAAAGTCTTGGGAACGAGGGAGATGACTCTGTTGATTGTTGATAAAGTCCCCACTGTGTAAGCATGAAGACTTGCATTTGATTGGCAGCACCCACATAAAATCTAATGTAGTGTGCACTATACTCCAGTGCTCCAGTGCTGGGAGCAGGTGCTAGAAGGATTCTTTGGGCCTTTCAGGCCAGCTGCTTCAGCTGAGTCAGTGGCTCAAGATTCAGTGAGACATACTATCTCAAAAAATAGGGTGAAGGGCGTGCAAGGTGATTCAGCAGGTCAAGAAAGTTGCTTTCTGTGTAAACCTGGTGACCCGTGTTTGAGTCCCAGCAGCCACATAAGGTGGATGGAGAAAACCAGCCTTGAGAGTTTGTTCCTTCACCTCTACATGGGTACTAAGGCACACCTTTCTATATTAATACATTGATATGATGATGAGAAGGTGGAAAGTTGTTGAACTCTGGTCTTCACAGACATATGCACACACATATGAACACATAATAAGATAAAGCCATGGCACATGCTTTGGTAAAGATAAAATTCAAATAATATCAAATGGTATAATGTTTATTTTTGTGGTTCTGGGATTGAACCCAATGATTCACACATGCTAAGCAGGTGCTCTTCCCATTGAACTGTACCCTCAGCACCCCCAGACATTCTTTTATTAATTGCTATCAGTTCCTTATTTCTGGAACAACTGTTGTTAGTATTTTTTACAACTTCTTCCAGAAGAGCCATATAAGGCCTTAATAATGTGTATTTGACATTTTTCTGTTTCCTTAATGCCAGTAGGCAGAAATTGATTTTAACTTTGGAAAGAGCAAGAAGTGTGTTGTTTTGCAAGGGGTGAGATGAGAGATGGTACAGTATTGATGTTCAGGTTCTGGTGACTGAACATTAGTCTCCTGTTGCTGACAGGAGCACTGAGAAGACTGCTCACTGGCAGCCCCCTGTACCTGTGGAAGTCTGCACTAGTATCATCCAGTAGAAATAAATATAATGTAAGCCACATATGTGATTTTAAATGTCCTAAGAGAAAGTGAAATCAGTTTCAGTAGTGCATTCTCTTTAGTGAATTCTACCCAGATTGTTATTTGTACAAAGTACTAGGTCTTGAGTTCAGGGTCTTGTGAGTGAGCTATAGCCCAGCCCACTTCTGACTTCTTATTTTGAAACAGAATCACTACATTGCCTAGCCTGACCTGCACTTACAGTCTTCCTGAGTAGCTGGAATTATAGGTCTGTACTACCAGGCCTGGCTCCCAAAATACTATTGGAGGATCTGGTCAGTATAAAATAATGAGAACATTCTCCCTTGTTCATACTAAGTTTTCAGAGCCCACTCATAGCACAACTCAGTGTGGATCAGCTTGTCTCCAGAGTTCCCTGAGTACTCATGGTCTGGCCAGCTAGCCCTGTACAGGGCTTGGTTTTTTTGTTTTTTTGTTTTGTTTTCCTGCAGGAAGAGGAAAAGGCTGGAATATGGTTTCCATTTTCTTTATTTTTTGATGTAGCATTATTTATGTGTGTATTTCTTGCTTCTGGGGTTTGGTTATGTGTGCATGAACGCTTGTTCTGGCTCTGGTTTTGCTCCTTGTTTGATTGCCAGCTCTGGCCCAGTGTTATCATTAACATTGCTACTCAAAGAAAAAGCCAAGCTGGCGCACACCTTTAATCCCAGCATCCAGAGGCAGAGACAGCAGATCTCTGTGACCAAGGCCAGCCTGGTCTACAGAGCCATTCCAGGAAGCTAGGACTGTTACACAGAGAAACCTTGTCTCGAAAAACCAAAAGTAGAAACCAGAGACTTGAGAGATGGCTCAGTAGTTGAGAGCACTAGCATCTCTTGCATATGACCTGGGTTCGTTTCCCAGTGCCCACATAGTAGCTCAACAGAAGACCTGATGACCTCTTCTGCCCTCTATAGGCAGCATGCACGTGATGCCGGCAAAGCACTCACATAAATCTTTTCTAAATTAATTTTCACTCTTTCTTACAAAATTAACAATATTAATAACTCCATTACTTCTGTATAAAGGTAATAATTTTGGTAAACTTTATGTCTTAGCCAGTAGACAATGTGCTCTTTGGTAGTTTAAATTTATTCATGAATATTTGATTTCTTACTTGCTGTTGGTTTTGTTTTTTGAAACAAGGTCTCTGTTTTGTAGCCCTGGCTGCCCTGAAACTCACTATATAGCTCAGGATGGCCTCACACTCACAGAGATCCACCTGCCTTTGCTGGGTTTAAAGGTGTGCACCCCCACATCCAGCTATTCCTGAATATATGAAAGACCAGATGATAAGAAAATTATGAGGCTGTGGAACAGAGGTGTTAGTTTGTGCAGTGGTGCTCCTGAGTAAGGCTGCAGCTATGAGAGAGAGAGGTGGAGTAAGGGTTGCTGGGAAGTTGGTAGCAGTGGTTTCTGGCTGTTTTTGGCAGTACTAGGGACTGAACTTAGGGCCTTGTGCGTCCAAGGTAGGAGCTCTGCCACGGAGCTACGTTCTCAGTCAATGGCAATGGTTTTAAGAGCACTTTTTTCTTCCTCAGGAGTTGCAGATGGTGTTGGAGGATGGAGAGACTATGGCGTGGACCCATCTCAGTTCTCAGGGACTTTAATGCGAACATGTGAGCGGTTAGTAAAAGAAGGACGCTTCATTCCTAGCAATCCTGTTGGGATTCTCACCACGAGCTACTGTGAATTGCTGCAAAACAAAGTACCTTTGCTGGGTAAGTAGATGATTGTGCCTTCTTACAGCACCCCTAATGGCTAAACAAACAAGATTTTACCAGTAATCCAGGTTGGCCTCTAACTCAAAGAGCTTTGCTACCACTCACTGCTTCCCGAGTGCTGGGATTAAAGGTGTGCACCACCATGCCCGGCATTCTTAGTTGCCAGAACCTCTCCCTTGCTCACACCTACATTTAAAGAGAGTAGTGGTGTAAGCTGTCCCTTGCCTTGGGTTTGAACCCTTTTCACAAAGGCTCTTTTCTCTCTGCCCCTCCCTCTTCAGTTTTCTATAAACAATTTTGTCTTCCTCCTGCTGTAAATTCTCCTGGGTTCAACATGGGCTGTTTTTCTGACTTCCTCTTAAAGTTTTTATTTTATTAGTAGAAGTATGTGTGGTGGGGTCAGAAGGCTACCCAAGGGAATCCATCTTTTCCTTCCTCCATGTGGATCAAACTCAGGTGATCAGCCTCGGCAGCAGACACTTTACCTGCCGAGCCATCTCAGCAGTCCCCTGCCCCCTTTTTTATTAGTACATTTTATTTATTTCTTTTGTGTGTGGGGTTATGTTCACAGCGCATGTGTGGAGGTCAGAGGATAACCTCCTGGAGTAGCTTCTCTCTCCAGCATTCAGGTCCTGGAGCTGGGGTGCAGGCAGACAGGGCCTTTACTGGGCTGGCCCCCTGTTCCTCTTGATGTGCTCAGAGGCTGTGCTTGGGTCAATGGGACATTCTAGATTCCATCCTAGTACCTCTGTCAGCTGTAGGGCTGTGGAGAAATCATTTAACCTGGGAGTGGAAAGCAGTCTCCTAGGCAGTTTCCAGTTTGTCCCTGGGAGTGGACACCATCCATCTCCCCAGCCCTGCTGTTTACTTGGACATAGGGCAGCCAGTTACAGCACAGAACGTCCTGCTTTTTTGTTGCCTAAAAGGTTTGAGTTGGGGGGGGTAATTTTTTCTTGTACATTTTATTTCCTTCTCACCCTATGTAACTTGGAGATAGTAATAAATAAATTTAAGGACATGTTTGAGGTTTATTTATAATGTTGGGATTACTGTTTCTTCTAAAATCCACTGGAATAATCCTTTGTTGCCATGTTTGTGTGTGCATACCTCCCTGACCTAACCCACACACCTCCAAGGCATTTGCAACTAAACTGGAACAGATCTAGCTGACTCAGTAGTCTGAACCTTGATTACTTGCAATCGTAATGTGCTTTGATTTTTAAGTTATTTTGTTGCTTTTATGTGTGTGTGTCTGTGAATGTGTTGTGTGTTGGTGCTTGTGGAGGTCAGGAGTTACACAGGTGTTGTAAGCCACTCTCTATGGGTTCTGGGAATGGAATTTAGGCTCTCTGGAAGAGCTGGGTGCTCTTAACTACTGAGTCATCTACCCAGCCTGCCTTTTTGCTTTCTTATCCATCAATTGTTAAAAAATGTACAAAGTAAATCTACTCTAAAGGACAAGCCTTTATTTTTGATGTAATGGTCCTCAGAAACCCTTAAATACAGCAGTAAGTTCTTAAGAATCTGAACGGTTGCTGCCCATAGTGGCTCATGCCTTTTATTCTAGCACTTGGGTGGTAGAAATGGATGGATCTCTTGAGTTTGAGACCAGCCTGATCTACAGGGCAAGTTTCAGGCCAGCCAGGATTATACTGTGAGTCCTAGCTTAAAAATAAACAAACAAACAAATAAATAAATAAAAATGGGGTGTGTCTTGAGTTGGGGCTCTAACACATTGGTAGAGCATAGGTCTAGCGTGCACAAAGCTATTTAGTCCCCAGCACCACAAAAGAAATGAAGCTGAGTGGTCAGACCTAGTAAGGTTATATTATAGTTGGCTGAGAGATTTAACCTGAGAGAGTTGCCCAGGTACCTGCTGATGTGGGTCAGTCTCCTGAACATCCAACCCTCATCTTCGACACCTGCTCTCCCACATGTATGGGTCTGAGCCCTGTGCATTTGGCAGTCACTTGAAGAGGGGAGGAATGTAAGCTGCCAGGTTGCACATGCCCTCAGTCATTGTTCCTTCTCTGGCTGTGAAAGCCCCATCACTCACAAGGGCCATGCTGATTCCAGAGGAGCATGAAATAAATGGTGGCCCGAGGTTGTCACAGTGAGTCATTAGGGGTGTTTCCCAAGGAACAGCTCCAGGGCTGTGTCATTTCTCACTCTCAAGATTTAATTCCGTCAGCGTCCAGAAGATCTTTTGTGTGGCCATGTTGTAATGATGAGTAGTTGGAGGCTTTTAGGAAGGAAGCTGGCTATACTGAAGGCCACAGAGCAGGTTCTGACAGCCCTCCAGCAGGTTGCAACACCGACATTTTCTCATTTTCTTTTCAGGAGACAAAGAATATGTAAGTTTTCAGAGCTGTGACTCCTAGATTCATTTTACTCAGTGCCTCCCCAGAGTAAGGGTGAGTGGGTTTCCAGCACTCTGGCCAGCCCTGTGCTAGCTTCTTATGGTTCTTGTTGATAATCTGAGAGAACCAACTGTCAGTGTTGTTCCACATACACAGGCATGTTCCATTTGTTCCTTGGTGTGCTGGATATTCTTCTGGTGGAGGCCGGTGCAGTTTTTGCTGCAGTCAGCCTGGCCAGAGACTGTGGGCCTTGTGTAGTCTCTGGAAAATGAGCAGGTTGGTCTGCAAGCCACTTGTGTCCTCACTGTGAGTCATCAGTCTCCAGAAAGTGCTTTATGGCTTCAGGAGACGGCAGTCTGGTTTAGAAGACTGGTTATGTTTATGGTTAAATGTTAATAAGTTTAGGGGGCTGGAGAGATGGATCAGTGGTTAAGAGCATTGCTTGCTCTTCCAAAGGT
>LOEQ01001033.1:50251-63786 GCA_001685075.1 Bramus lutescens
TCAATTCCCAGCAACCACATGATGGCTCACACCCATCTATAATGAGATCTGGTGTATTATGTATTATATACATAATAAATAAATTAAAAAAAAGAGCTAGTTCTAGGACAGGCTCCAAAGCCACAGAGAAACCCTGTCTCAAAAAAACAAAACAAAAAAAACAAGAAAAAAAAAGATTTGGGACAGGCCAGCTAGCGGCACACTCTGCTGGCCTGATGTGAGGTGGAGGTGGCTACCCGTGGAGCCCAGCTCGCCAGCATGTGACTGTGGCTCGTGTTTTGGTGCAGTTGAAAGTTTCCAGCAGCACAGTGTGTTCAGTCAGAATGGGCAGAGCTGCAGCTGGCAGAACACCAAGCTCGTGGGTGGGAGTATTAGCAGAACATGGGCTGTCCAATGAGAGTGAGGCTCTCACAGGCAGAATGGCAAAGGCCACTCATGGGGAAAGAAAAACCTCAGCATAAAACAGAGCCCCTGTGCCAACCTGGTCATTAATCTGCACTTCTAGAACCTGACATGCTTGCAAAGACAGCAGGCCAGAGTCTTGCGTGTTTGTCTTGATTTTTACAGAAGGAACTAGCCCAGTTTCCACCAATATGATGATGGCTTTCTCTTCTGCCATATGTCCTCAGTTGTCTATAAATGCGTGCTGCCTCCTTCCCTCGGCCATGCGAAGCTGAGCCAGGAGTTTGCTCAGGGCACAGTGCAGATCCTTAGGAATGACAGGACTGACTTTGTGTTTCTCTCTTACCACTTAGCCAAGTGTGGGGGTACCTGTTAAGCCTCAGTGCTTTGGCTTTGGCCTTGTCGGTTAGTGTCTAAGGTCTTCCTTCTCTTTTCACCGCAAGGTTAAGGAGACAATTAGATGCCTCTGCTTGCCCTTTCAGCCTGGGAAGCAGTGAAGGTGGCCTCAGGAATGACTGAGAGCCAGCCTCATGGGGCTGTGAACTCCTGCCTGCATCGCCCCCGTTGTTAGATCTGTTTCCTTCAGGCTTTGTTAGAAAAAAAACTCCCATATCTTCCTTTAAAAGTTGTACCCAGTGGCACATACCTGTCATCCAGCACCCAGGAGGGTGAGGCAAGAGAATTATGAGTTGAAGGCCAATCTGGGCTGCATGTTGAGACCTTCTCTCCAAAACAAAACAAACCAAAAAAGTTACTCAAAAAACAAGCAGTCAGGGACTGGAGAGATGGGTCAGTGGTTAAGAGCGTTGACTGCTCTTCAGAGGACCTGGGTTCAATTCCCAGCAACCACATGACAGTTTACAATTGTCTGAAATTCCAGTTCCAGGGGATCTGGTTCCCCCATACAGACATACCTGCAGGCAAAACACCAAATATAAAATAAGATAAATTATTTTTTAAAAAAAAGCAGTCTCCCTCTGCCTCTGCTGCAGCTTCGCATCCTTTGGCAGGCTCTGGGGTTCGGTTCTCTCTAGAATGGTGCTCTGAGCTTAGATGGTTCCGTGCATGTCTTTTCCCTTCTCAGAAAAGGAGCTGTATCTACCATATATTCCTGCCTTTGCTGTTTAACAACATATTAAAGATTTCCTCTCAATTGAGAGGGTTATTCTGTTTTTGCAGTCTTTCCTGAAGCCCTACACCCCCGGCATACTCAAACAGTCCTTAACTGTGCCAAAGCCTCTCTAGGTGTCCCTGAGTAGTCATTCCTCCAGGGGGCTCCTGTTCTCCATGGGGACCCAGCCTCCTAAGAGCCAGAAGGGTGCAATGGTGAGGAGGAAAGCCTTGCTCTGAGGCTGCAGGCTGGAAAGGAGAAGTCAGAGCGGGCTCTGCTCCCTCTTGAGCCTGTGACACAACTGGTTTGACTGCCCAGACTCAGCTTTACTGATGGCTTCTGCTGATAAGCCTCAAGACATTGAAATGGACTTTCAGCTCATTTTTCTTACTATGACTATGTTGTGGGGTGGGGTCATGGCATGGCATGAATGTGGAGGTCACAGGACACCTGCAGGAGTCGATTCTGTTGCTTTGACATGTAGGTCCTTTGGATGGGGAACTCATCAATAGGCTTGATGGTGGTCACCCTTGCCTGCTGAGCCGTCTCACTGGCCCAACTTTGCTTTAGTGGATGCCATTTTAAAAGCCTCATTACACTCTAAAATACTGGTAGTAGGACCATTGACCCATATCTACAGGGCTACTTTACCTTGCTCTCCTTCTTCTGTCCTTGTCACAGCCCGGACGCTGCTGATAGCACGTCTTTTGACGTCCAGTTAGGAGACATCATCCTTACGGCAACAGATGGGCTCTTTGACAACATGCCTGATTATATGATCCTTCAGGAGCTGAAGAAACTGAAGGTAATGAACTTGGAGCCTGGTGAGTGTGTAGACCCTGGGGGTTGTGGTCTCTGCACTGCCAAGTTTTATTGAGTTCCTTGAATTGTCTCTTGGTTTGGAAAGGACGATTTTTTGAATAGTCCTTCAGGGAAATAACGGATGTGATATTCCAGGCAATTATAAATGGGAACATTTGGAAGAGAACTGGGGGAAAACCCCTAAACCCCTCCTGCATAGGGGGACTCAGGCAGAATGGGAGGGCATCCTCACTAGCATTTTTCTTGGTGTTTTATGCACTTGCTTGTCCTTCTCTCCTTTTATTCTTTTGTTTGTTTGTTTGTTTTTTGAGACAGGATTTCTCTGTGTATCTCTGGCTGTCCTGGAACTAGCTCTTGTAGCCCAGGCTGGCCTCAAATTCACAGAGATCCCCCTGCCTCTGCCTCCCTGAGTGCTGGGATTAAAGGTGTGCACCACCACTGCCCGGCTCTCCTTTTATTCTTACCATATACCACAAACTGCTGAGGCTGGAAGCTTAGGAAGCAGTTAACTAGAAGGCAGTCCAGGAGGCAGGTGCCTGGGTGTGACCCGAGCTGCAGCTGAGGAAAGTTTGGCATCTTCCACAGAAAGTGGGGATGCCAGAGGCTAGGCTCCCAGAGACTCTTGGGCTAGTGCAAGTACTGACTGGCAGAACCTAGCCCTTCTAAGGCAGTCCCTCACCGTTCTGGCTTGGGGTGTCTCTTCTACTGCCCAAGCAGTAAGTAGTTCCCTTGCCTGTAAAATGGGAAGTAGGAAAGATCTTGTCCTTCAGGGTGACAGGGAAGAAGGGAAGAGTCACCAAAACCACAAGAAGAGTCCTAATGCAGTGCCTGACCTGGTAAGTAGAAAGTATGCAGGCCCTGCCCCCACCCCCCTCTCCACCTCCGCCCCAGGTTTACAGTCTAGAGGTGAGCCTCTGGGAAAGAGGAATATATGATTGGGAGCCTCTGTAAGGTGGTATGGAAGCATGGACCTGTTTGGTTTTCATTTTAGTTCCTTTATACAATTATTGTTTTTATCTTATGTGTATGACTGTTTCCCTGGTACCTGGGGAGGCAAGAAGAGAGTGCTGGACTCCCTAGAACTGATTGGTCATATGGGTGCTAGAAACTAAACCTTGGTCCCCTGCAAGAGCAGCCAGTACTCTTAACCTCTGGAGCCATGTCTCCAGCTGCCCTGGCCCTCTGGTGGTTGATGTTTAGGCAGAAAGATTCAGAACCTTTGAAGTCAGGTCTGAGCGGGGTTCTTGCCCTCCTGTGTCTGTTTTGTAGGTGAATGGAAGCAGCTAGAATAGGGCATGGCTAAAGAACACACAGCAAAGCAAGCCTCTTCGTCGTGTGCAAAGCCTGAAAGGCATTCCCAGCACAGCCCACACCAAGCTGCCCTTACTTGGAAAGCAAATATAGCTGGCTAGGGTGTGTTGCCAAACATGGGGACTTCTGCAGCATCCTGAAAATGTGGCCAGAACCCAACTTTTTAGATCATCCTATTTTAGCAAGGATACCTAAAAATTTCTGAATGGAAAACCAAAAATGAAAAATCTAAACTGAAGCTCTGGAACCATTTCAACAAAAGTCTTTCTCATGGATCAGGGCCATAATGGACTTGTTCCTGGTTCTCTCCATGTATTCTCTAACTAGAATAAAACTTAAGCACAGGGGGAGATATGTTCAGGTAGATGTTCTGCCTTACAGTGCTGTCTGCACAAAGTGTTCTCCTGCAGAACTCACATGGGGAATTGTGGTAAAAATAACTGTCCTTTCGTTTTAGAATTCAAATTACGAGAGTATACAGCGGACTGCAAGAAGCATTGCTGAGCAGGCACATGAGCTGGCCTATGACCCAAATTATATGTCACCTTTTGCACAGTTTGCATGTGACAATGGATTGAATGTGAGAGGTAAGCATTCTTTGAAAGGTTCTGAGCCCCGGGTGAGAGTGTTTAAGTGTCCTTCCTCTCACAGCAAGGTCAGGAGGGTAGCAGCCAACATGTAGCTCACTTCTCCTCTGAGGTGCCCTCCAGAACTGACCTTGACTGAATGTGAGACAGGTAGAACCTGAAGCCTTTACTCCACCACTGATCTGATCACCCTGGGCCATATTCCCAGCAACTTAATGTTCTGCCCCTCAAGTGACTGATCCAAACTACCACAGCAACCTGCAAAGGGAAGTTATATGACATTGCCCTCAACTCTGATGTTTTCCAGTCCACTTCATGATGTGACCGGGGAATTAGGCCAGCCCCAGCTGATTCTGATGATGTTGGCATCGGAAGTGTGGGGCTGCCCAGCTGTTGCTAGTGTAATATTATTATGACATGCAGAGCACATCTGAGCTCAGGAAATGTTAGAATAGAGAAAAGTGCATGCCTTAGCTGCTTGGCACGTTAGAGCACAGGCTATTCCTAGTTTCCATACAGTGGGCATATTTGTCCAGATTAGGACAGTGCTCCTGTGAGTGCTGGCTGGAGCTGCCCTACAGATCGTGACTGCAGCTGATGCTGTGCGTGGCCATCTGCACAGCCATCGTGGGGAAGCAGCAGGTGGGTTTGGGGCAGTGGTTTTAAGCTTCAATTAAGTCACTTTTTTGATTTAGTTTCTTTGAAACAAGATCTTAGATAGCTCAAACTGGCCTCAAATAAATGATGATCCACCTGCCTCAACTTACCAAGTTCTGAAATTAGAGGTATGCAGAACAATACCCTGGCTTCTTGGTGGTATTTAACTACCTTATTTGTTTTTATTTTAGCGTTGGTGGCTGGTTTCCTATAACATAGTCTGGGCTTGAACTCTCTGTAGGTGAAAACGACCTTGAACTCCCAATCTCCCAAACCCAGAGCTTACAGCTTTTAACTGTTTCTTCACTCTTGTGCACTGACAAAACCAGATCTTGTTTCTACAGTACTACCTGGGCCACAACATTGGTTGACTCTTCCTACACATATACTGATAAGTTCCATTTGTGTTTTAGGTGGAAAACCAGATGATATCACTGTCCTCCTCTCAATAGTGGCTGAGTACACGGACTGATTGGCCACGCTGGCAACTCCTGCCTTTTCCTTGTCACCCCATTTTTCCCTGCCATGTGTGCTGATCCTGCTGGCAGGACCACATTTCTTTGCCACTGATCTCAGTGGCCAATGCCAGATGCTTGGCCCTTGTTTGAGACCCATTGAGATCCTTGTTGATTGAGAACCACTATTGTCATCCACTAGCCCAGGACCTGCTGGTGACCACCAAGAGAAGCTAGGTGACTGCTCCCTTCTCCTGGAGGTGTTCAAAGCCTTTTACCTTTCAAAAGCAGTTGAAGTTTTGAAAATAAGTAATGTTGGTAAAGTGAATTCAGAATTTCAGTGTGTTAAAGGGATGCTAACATCCAACAGACAGTAAATAGTGACATCATACTGGAAAACACATAACCCTCCCAGGAGGAGCCCGTGCCCACAGGCGCAGTCTGCTAGACCTGCCATGGCTTCGTGTTTTCTGTATAAACTCCTGTTGCCCAGGAGTTCACATCCTGCTCCAAACCTGTGCTGGGTTCTGACATCTCAACCCTAGCAGCTTACAGTTTTGGTGACAAATTGGAAGAAAATTTTCATTCTTTGGATGCAGATATTTTGTGCTTTTTAAAAAGATGCTTAATTGTGCTCCTGTGATTGAAGCTATGGCAGTTACTGATTTTCCAGGTCGCAGGCTCGAGGCCTGGCCCACAGGAGGGACAGAGGAAGGAGACTCTACCAAAATCTATTCCCAGAAATGTAACGCAAAATTGCAAAACTCATCAAAGCCTGAGAATCAAATGCTGCAGCTGAAGTCTTCTGTGCTGCCTGTGAGAATGCCACGGGCCTTCCTGGCCAGGCAAAAGTATGCAGTTGCAGCTTGGAATGGGGTTGGCTTTGGACAGCCTCGCTCCTTCCGTCCCTCAGGAGCCTCATACCCTTAGAGCATGCCCCAAACTGTGCTGTGTCCTCAAGGTGACAGCGTGGTGGCTGCAGCACAGAGTCCACAGGAAAGCTAGTGATGACCTGACATTCGCAGTGACCCCAGCTGAGTGTGGGGTTCTGAGTCCAGCTTAATGTTTACAGTTCCAATAGCCATTTGCAGTAGGTGACGTTCCTTCTCAGACTTCCCCATTACCTGTGAGTGCAAACTTACTTTTAAGTTTATGTACAATTGACTGCTGTAAAGATATATATTTTTGGGTCCGTTCTTTTCCTTCTTTAACTTGGTGGTAGAAAACCATATATACTTAGAAGCCCTTAAATTAAAGCCGTGTTTTCTGTGTAAGTCAGGTGATGTTGGTGTGAAGAGCACGTGAGCAGCCGCACAGCCCTTCCTCTGCAGGAGACACTGGCTCCCTGGTTACTGCATTGAACTTGTGTTTGAGGTTACCTCAACTTGTTTTTAAAAGATTTTGTCTGTGAGTTTGTATATTTGAGTGGCTGTCTCTTGTTTTATTTAAATTGTTTACCATGTACCATGTACATGTCATTGCTGTATCTCAGTGCATCATGCTTGTAACAGGCATTTCGTTTATAAGAATGAGTTACTCATTTGTAAGCTGTTCAGTAATTTATCTACTATTCCTAAATTGGCATAATGTTAGATTCCTATTTTGAATCACCTTTAATTACATGTCAGAATGCCTTAACTACCCTAACCTGACAACACTGGGTTCTTTGGTGAGGAGATACAGGGGCCGGGTATGGAGGAAGACTGGGATAAAGAGATGTCGTGCTCCGTTGATGACGGAGCATGAGGGGCACTGGTGGTTATTTATTTTGCACAAACTCTTGGCAGTGTCTGTGTTTAGAACAGTAAGGTTGTATCCAGATGGGGTGTGTGGCCCTAGGACTGACTACTTCAACTCTTTTCTGTGGTTTATAATTAGTTTCTGGTCAGATGTATTGTAGCCTTACAATCTGGATATATTTTTGCATTAATTTTCCAATGCCAATATTTAATTCCTGCTAGGAGCAGAGCTGGTCAAGTCACTGGCTTTTTTCTGCTCTTATTTAGCCCACCAAGCAGTCTTTCTAAAGGTAGATTGGTGTATTTTCTACAACTTACTTAGCTCACTTTTCTGAGCAGTGGTTGTTAGAAATGGACAATGCGGCTGTTGTAGTGCATTGGAAACCATGGGGCAGCATTGAGATTCAGAGTGAAAATTACTTTGGGCCTGGTGCATGGACTAGTGACATTACATATTCCATTTGCTCCACCCCTGTCCTTTTTCTTACACACTTAATTTTATGGCTGTCAGATGCCAGGTGGAGGAGTGCGGCCTCGCATTCCCCATGGCCAGGGGCTCTGCCACACACCCCTCACCAGGTCCTCTTTGGAACCTGGTGTGTGCGTGCATTGTATTTTAAATCAAGCAATGTAAGCACTCATATTTGTTTCATGGAGTGAACGTTTATAACAAAAGAGAAATTTGGGTTTTAATTTACAAATGGCAAATTATTTATCCCTCTCTGGATGCACCAAAGACCAGTAAAGTTTATAGCTTTTCCATCTATATTTATAAAGCAATACTGTATTATAAAAAAAATCACTATTTTTATCACATGCTTGAAATTTTTATTTTGTTCTGTTTTAAAAATGTGCACTCTAAACATATCAGAACCTTATTTCTTCCTATGAACTTAAGCTGCCTGCGCACAAGAAATAAATAAGATTACCAAATGGAGGTGAAATAGCTAGAGTTCCTAGGCTCTTAAAAATTGAAAGAAATGAGGGTGAGAACAAGTTATTTGTCCTGAGTTACTGTATTAGCTTGACTTGGTTGGTAGGTTACTAACTCACAGAGAATCCATTCCAGGTGTGCATGTTTGGGTTGGGCTGTGTCTGGAGTAGAGACTGAGTATGAGCTTTCTGAGGCAGGAGAGTGCCCTTTTCTGCTGCTGTCCTTGTTCTGGATAGAGGAGGCAGCGAGACCTCACAGGGATGCCCTCCTGGTGAGTGTTGTGGAGGTGGCCAGCAGGATTGGGTAGGGCTGTCTGTACATGCTTATACTTTTGGGTAGGTTCATGGCTCCTTGTCACTGTCCACCAACTATCTTCGGCAAAGTTAGAACAGTTTCTCTGGAGACTGTCACAGTTTTGTGTTTAAAAATTTTTGCAATACTAAGAAAAAACTGCTTATAAAGCAAAATATGAACCAGAAGACATTTGGATTCTATTTCTTTCAAAAAGTAAATTTATCACAAAATTGAATTTCTCAACTAAAGCGGTGTCCATGTCAAAATGTAACTGTTAGCAGGTAATTTGTGGCAAAAACGACTAAGTGATGAAGCAAATCTGAATCCATGTATATTAATGAG
This sequence comes from Bramus lutescens, assembly GCA_001685075.1. Taxonomy (NCBI): domain Eukaryota; kingdom Metazoa; phylum Chordata; class Mammalia; order Rodentia; family Cricetidae; genus Bramus; species Bramus lutescens. The sequence continues at coordinate 58,906 of LOEQ01001033.1, forward strand.
CTGTGTTTTCTGTTGAGACTATCATTGTTTGTCCTACAAGAGGCAATGACCTGAATCGATGTCTGAAATATAACTTATGCAGGAATAGTTCTGTAAATACATTTAAATAAACTGTAAAGATATTTAATAAATATAGTATTTATACTAATTGCCACTCTTTGGTTTGAATGGTCAGGAAATAAGACGCCAGCCCGCGGCATTGTCGTCGTCTCCGTCACGCTCTCAACACCAAACCACAGTGAGCCAGCGCTTCAGATCTGTGTCTTATGCTTTACCATTTGAGCAGGTGTGGTTGTTAATCAGCAGCTACTTATCTTCCTCAAAAATTTACCAATTGAGTGTAAATTAGAGAAGCTTTTTTCAGCTGGGGCGTTGTGCCTTCCAAACTGTACTGAGTGAAGCTACCAAAGCATGCTGCTGTGAGGGCTGGGACTTGGTGGCAGAGCACTGACCTACTGTGTGCAAGACTGTGGATTCTATCCCAGAACCACACAACACAGACACACACACACGCCTTGCTGGTGTCCTGCTAGAATCTCAAAGCCCTAAGTGCTTCGAGGGTGACACATGTGACAGTGTCACTGTCTTGTACACACCAGTGCTGCACTCAGGCTGTGCTGAACAAGGTGCTTTGGATGAACCCAGGCCTCGACCAGCAGGGAGACTACAGAGCTGCTCTGCAGCCACCTGCATCAGGTAGGGATGTCATCAGGGTAAGCATGAGATTCATAAACCCTCAGCCTACAACAGAGAGGACAGAACTGTGATAGGTGGGCATTGCCAGTTTCCACAAAAAGCTCAGTGAAAGCCCATTTTCATTCACAGTGGAACATTTTGGGATAAAGTTGGGTTTTTATTAGGTTACTGTGGGCAGCTGTGACTCATTGCTAAGCTACAAGAGCCAAATCACTCTGGTTTCAGCTAGAATCTGCTCACTTTAAAAAAAAATTTTTTTAATCTTTTTTTGGTTTTTGTTTATTTATTTATTTATTTGTTATGTATACAACATTCTGCCTCCATGTATGCCTGCACGCCAGAGGAGGGCGCCAGGTCTCATTACAGATGGCTATGAGCCACCATGTGGTTGCTGGGAATTGAACTCAGGACCTCTGGAAGTGCAGGCAATGCTCTTAACCACTGAGCCATCTCTCCAGCCCTCTGCTCACACTTTTAAAGTATGCTAATCCACTTAGGCGGCACTTCCAGTTTCTCAGAGTCTAAAGTACGGTGGCCTGCTGGTTGATATTTCCTTATGGCTTGATGGTTTTCCCAAGATTTAGCAGTGTTACCAAAGACTCCTTTGTGGGCTTGTAATTAACCTAACAGGTTTGGGGAATGAGAATCACACTGTTAAGATGTTGCATAACACTGTGCGGGTACACAGCCTGATTACCTGAGAGGAGCAATGGACAGGCATTTGTTTCTCAGCTCCCTCACTCCACTGCAGCCTGAGCGGGCTGCTGCATGTGGTGATGACTCAGACATACTTGGCTTCGCTACATGTTTTCTGTATCCCAGTGCATACTGTGCAGGAACCAGAGCAAATGGAGGTTGGGAAATGAAATTGTGCAATATATAAAATGACCACAAAGTGAAAGGCTAACTGTATATATCTTTATTCACAACTTTTTTTAGTCTGAAAAAAAAAATGAACAGAAACTGCCAGGTCATTGCATAAGAAGGGACTGCATGACTGTTGTCTGCAGACATGTACAGAAGAGTCCTAGGGGCTCCTGAGAGCCCCACACCCACCCCAGTGCTGAGGAAAGCCCTTTAGGAACCGGCAGAGGACATGTCAAGGCTGCAGGGTAAACAGTGATGTCTCAGAACCCTGATATGTTCATTCCTGTGCCGCTGGCTCTGTCCCCAAGTGGCACAATAGATTTGTAGTGCACCATGATGTTGGGAAGAGCAAAGACACCGTCTCTAAAAATAGCCAGGGCCAATGTCTGCTCCATTCTCCCTTGGCCTTCAAGGAGCCAGGGCCTAGCACCCAGTGCAGCTATCGCTGAGCTGTGGATACTCATCCACTCACATCCTCTTCACTGTCACTTGCTATTGCTAAGCTGTCCAAGGGGTGGCCGGCATGTTCTTGCTGCTCAGAAGAAACTGCTCCAAAGAACATGCAGGAAAACTGGAAGGAAAAACAAAAGCCTTACAGTTTATTCTGAAGACAGCCTGCTCACTGAAGGCTCCAGGCAAGCCTTTGAGAATGAGGTCAGGTGTTGCCACTGTCTTTGATGGTGATGAATCATGGACACCATTATCAACTGAACTCATCTAGATTGAGAGCCTCTTCTGACATCATTATCCCAGGACAGGACCTTTAGGAATGGTGGTCCACTGTGATCTTCCCTGGAGCTACAAAACTGTCCACCAGGACTGGGAAAGGCAAGGAGTCTCTGCAGGCAAAGTAGGGGACTAGCTGTCTCCCTCCTCTCCTGACTCCATACCTACCCTGCCCCCACCCAGGCCCTGCTGCTCTGTTGAAGGAGCCTTAGTGTTGCTGATGTTTAGATGGCTTGTCCTCTTCTCTGTCACAGACCTGTTTGTACTTAAGGACTCTCCTCATGCTCCTTCCCACCCTATCTTAAGCTTTGGACCTCAGCACCTCCCAGAAATGAGCCCCATGCCTGAAGCAGCCACCATAGCAGAAAACATAAGACAGGCTGGAGAGAAGGTGCCTTCTGCAGGGGTGACAGCAGCAGCTTCTGACCCCTCATTCTAGTTAGCCCCAGCTTAACTGGTGAGCAGAATAGCCCTACCATAGACTAAACCCTAGTACCCCAGCACACAGGTAGGTGTTGATGAAATCAGGCTGCACAGCTGGTATTACCAGCCAGGTGGGCTAAAATCTTGACTGCCTGGCTTGGGAAATGGAAGGGGACAATGAGCCTAAGAATGGACGAAGGTGCTAGACTCTGGCCATGGCAGAAAGCTCCTGAAAGGAGAAGGCTAAGACCCTGATGCTTGGCCCTGTGAGAACCTTTTCACACCATGGCCTTTGGAACTAGAGTACATCTGTGCTGTTCCTGCAGTGAAGTCTGTGGTCACCTGTTAAGAACAGCAATTGCTTTGAACTCAACTGGAAGCAATCTCTATTGATTGACCAAGGTCAAGGTCCTAAGACTAGTTAGAGTGACCCAAGAAGCCTCTTCTGTTGTATGTTTGGCCCATGCAGTAGCTCTCAGTAATGTTCACTGTACCCTCCGAGGCTGCAAAATTCAGGCTTATCTTGGTGTTTGAGCATTACCTGACATTGCTTCAGGCTTGAGCTGAGTGCTGTCTGCCACCTGCCCTTGTTCTTGATGTCTACCTGGACTTAAAATCTTTGGCTGGTTGCCAGGGAGTAGTGGCACCTTTAATCCCAGCACTCAGGAGGCAGAGGCAGGTGGACCTTGAGTTCAAGGCTAACCTGGTCTATAGAGTAATTTCTGGGACAGTGAAGAGCTACAGAGACCCTGTCTCAAAAAAACCACAAAAAACAAAAACTATAGCTAGCTAACCATCCTCCCTACATCAGGTAAGAACCATGCGCACACACAGGAAAGAAGGCCCACTGGGCTCAGTGGTAGAAGTCTGCTAATGTGCCAGAGACCTGAGTGAGACTCCTGGCCCTGGGTCACAAGTACTGGATGTGAGGCACAGACATGAGCAGAAACAGTACAAGGGACTGGAGAGATGGTTCAGCAGTTAGAAGGGTTTGCTTCTTTCATAGGACCTGAGTTCAGTTCCCAGAACCCATGCTGGACAGTCTCACAAACTCCTTGTAACTCTAGCTACTGGGTAGCCAACATCTTCTGTCCTCCATGGACACTACACATGCATAAAGAAAGCAGTACTTAACCACATCTTTTGGGATGGGGGAAACAGGATGCCTGCCTCTGGCTCAACTCAGGAGCACAGGGCAATCAGACCATTTCTGTCTGATGTGACTATGCCGGGGGAACATAACAAGAGCAAGAAGACAACTCAGCAAAGTAGACAAAGTCAACATACAGAACAGCTATGCACACAAATGTTTGCAGTCAGTGCACATTAATAGAAAAAACATTGCTAGGCAGTTTTATTGATTAAAGGCACATGCTTTTAATCCCAGCACTCGGGAGGCAGAGGCAGGTGAGTCTCTGAGTTTGAGGCCCAGCGTGATCAACACAGTGAGTTCCAGGACAGGCCCCAAGGCTACAGAGAAACCCAGCCTTGAAAAACCAAAACTAAGGAAAAGAAAAAAAATCCCAGCAACAGTCATGTACCCAAGCTGGCTTCAGAGCAGTATGTGCACCACCACACCTAGCCCATACAGTGCTGGGGATCAAACACAGAACCCAGGGCATCCTAAGCAAGCACTCTATCAACTGAGCTATTACCCACTCCCCCTTTTTACCCTTTATTTAGAGACAGAATCCCTGGAACTCATGATCTTCCTGCCTCACCCTCACAAGTGTGGAATTCCAAGCATGTGCTCTGTTTCCAGCCAGGAAAACACTTAACGGTAGATACTCAGAGCCCTATGAGAATCTAGATGTGCTATCCACTGTCCTAGCTCAGATGGCTGAGGCATGAGGGTTGAGAGTTTTCATCTGGGCTACACAGTGAGACTTGTCTTCACTACACCACCTTCCACAGGAACAAACTGGGTGTGGTAGTGCATTCCAGCCCTTGGGAGATAGAGACAAGAAGTCCATCAACTGCAGAGGAAATTTGAAACAAATCCAAGCAACATGAGACCCTGTCTCAAGAAGAATTAAAAATAGCTTTAAAGTCTGAATTCTAAAATGACCTCAAAGACACAAGTGAGCCTAAAGAGAAAATCATCACGGGCCAGGCAGTGCTGGCATGGCCGGGCAGTGGTGGCGACACCTTTAATCCCAGCACTGCAGA
>LOEQ01001033.1:96990-116255 GCA_001685075.1 Bramus lutescens
TCTCTCTCTCTCTCTCTCTCTCTCTCTCTCTCTCTCTCTCTCTCCCCCTCTCGTCCTCTCTCTCTCCCTCCCTCCCTCCCTCCCTCCCTCCCTCGCACTCTCCTTCCTTTCCCCCTCCCTCCCTTTTTCTCCTTTTGAGACAAGGTCTCACTGTATTATTTTAGGCTGCCCTGAAGCTTACTTTGTAGACCAGGTTGTCCTCAAACTCACAGAGATCTGCCTGCCTTTGCCTCCTGAGGGTTAAGATTAAAGAGCATATGACACTACTGCCCAGCCATTACCAAAACTATTTTGTCTGCATGTATCTAATCACACCAACTAGTGCAGTACTTGAAAAGCTCAGAAGAGAGTGTCAGATCCACTAAAGCTGGAATTAGATGGTTCAGCTGTCTTGGGTGGTGGGAATTGAACCTGGGACCTCAGCAAGAGCAATTAGTGCTCTTAACATCTAAGCCATCTCTCTAGGGTCATATTTCATTTCTGATAATTTCCTTTAACAGTGATTTTGCAATTAAATAGGTTTATATTACAGTTGCAGACAGGATTATTGTCATTCTTCAAAACTATCGAATGCTGTAGATTCTAGCAGTTCAGTTTGCAGTGTCTAATTCAATGTAATTTATAGGTTTCTAAATCAATCTTTTTTACTTTTTACTTTTTCTGAGACAGTATCTCTCTGTGTGGCTGTGGCTGACCTAGAACTCACTATGTAGACTAGGCAGGCCTTGAACTTGGCAGTTGCTCTCTTGCCTCTGCTCCCCGCCCCAGTGTTGGGATTACAGGTGTGTGCTCTCACACCTGGCTAGCGGATCATTTTAGAAAACTTGATTTTATTATATTTTTTATTGGTTAAAAAAATAACACAACTTTGGATATCCAAGATAAGATTAGCTTAGAACAGATATGGTACCACAGGCTAGGAACTGCATCAGTAACATTTGCTCTGCTGGGTTCTTGGACTCTCTGCCAAGTCTAAAGGGGTGGTCATGGGAGGATCATGTTGTCTGCCACCACGTCTAATGCTGTGTTTGTTCCACTCCGACACCTGAAAGTTGGTGTTGGTGTTAGGAGATCTGCACATTCCACACCGGTGCAACAGCCTGCCGGCTAAATTCAAAAAACTCCTGGTGCCAGGAAAAATCCAGCACATTCTCTGCACTGGGAACCTTTGCACCAAGGAGAGCTATGACTATCTCAAGACTCTGGCTGGTGATGTCCACATCGTAAGAGGAGACTTCGATGAGGTGCCATTTTCCTTTCTCTCCCATCTGTACCCCTTTCTTGCTGTTTTGTATAAACTTTATTATTTAGGCTTGAGTTTTTCCATGGGCGCCCCCCCCACCACTTTGAAAAGTTACCCTTGGGCCTAAACATGTTTGGTGGTAGAACACCTCTCTAAGTATACACGATGCCTGGGTTCAATCCTCAACAGCACAATTATTTGTCACCCAAATAAAAATTAGACTATCCATTAGTTTTCAGCCAGTGTTCTGAATTTAGGCATTCTCAGATTTGGGGACATTTGCACATATATAACGAGATATTAGTGGTAAGAGCCAGGTCTAAACAGCAAATTCATTTTTGTTTCATATTTTTTAATTTGTTTTTCAAGACATGGTTTCTCTGTGGCTTTGGAGCCTGTCCTGGAACTCACTTGGTAGACCAGGCTGGCCTCAAACTCAAAGAGATTCACCTGTCTCTGCCTTTGGAGTGCTGGAATTAAAGGTGTGCATCACCACTGCCCGGCTACATTGCTACATACTATATACACATAGCCTAAAGATACAAATAAATTTCTGGCCATGTGGGGCTCTAAAAGACCCTGTTTGGAAGGGGAATAAAATTAAAGAGTTGTTATGCAGGGCAGTGATAGCGCATACCTTTAATCCCAGCACTTGGGAGGCAGAGGCAGGCAGATCTCTGTAAGTTCAAGGCTAGCCTGGTCTATAGAGCAAGTTCCAGGACAGGTTCCAAAGCAACACAGAGAAACTCTGTCTCAAATATCAAAACAAAACAAAATCTCAAAAAACACAAAGAGTTCCTTTATACCAAACAAATTGAACATATGATGTTCGTATTTAGCAGATTTAAAAAAAATATTTGAGGTAAACTGTGAAGATGGCATGGTAATGAAAGCCTAGGGAGATAGGAAAGAAAAGCCTATTGTAAATTAGAATATGGGTCTAGTGTATTTTAAAATATATTCAGTCTTCTCTATTTGTGTTAAAGACAGTTTAATTAGTAAGGCTAAATTTCATTTCTAGCTTGTTAAATACACAAACTCTAGAGCCATGTAACCAGGATTTGGATCTCACATCAACACTTAACTGGAATGCAACCTTGGGCAAGTTGTTTTAGCTTTGTGCCTTAGATTTTTTTTTAATCCATAAAATGGGTATCATGGGGGCTGGAGAAATGTCTCAGTGGTTAAGAGCACCGGCTGCCCTTTCATAAGGTCCTGAGTTGGAAAGAGATGGCTCAATGGGTAAGAGCATTGGCTGCTCTTCCAGGGGACCCAGGTTCAAGTCCCAGTACCCACATGGCAGCTCACCATTATCTGTAACTCCAGCTCTGGGAGTTCTGACACCTTCATGTAGACACACATGCAGGCAAAACACCAATGCACATAAAATAAAAATAAATAATTTAAAAAGGTCAGGCAGTGGTGGCACACGCCTTTAATCCCAGCACTTGGGAGGCAGAGGCAGGCATATCTCTGTGAGTTTGAGGCCAGCCTGGGCTACAAGAGCTAGTTCCAGGACAGGCTCCAAAAAGCTACAGAGAAACCCTGTCCCAAACAAACAAACAAAACAAAAAAACACCAAACATAGGGTCCTGAGTTCAATTCCCAGCAACCACCTGGTGACTCACAACCATCCATAATGAGATCTGGTGACCTCTTCTGGTCTGCAGGAATACATGCAGAAAGAACACTGCATATAATAAATCTTTTTTTAAAAATTGGGTATTGTAAGTATTAAAGCCTGGATATAATTTAAATAAATCCCAGTTTATAAGTTATGTGCCTTAATTTGTGAAAATTACAAGTTTGGGGATAATTATTCTCTAAATTTTTTATTACAATATTTGTGCATACATGTAAATAGTACTTGTGTGACGGTCAAAGGACAACAGCTTGTGAAGTTGGTTCCTCTTTCCACCATGTGGGATCCAGGAATAGAACCCAGGCTAGGGGCAAGCATCTTTAGTTGCTGAGCCATCTCACCAGCCCAGGAATAGTTATTCTTTACAGCACGCCCTAAAGAACCCATATTCTATAAAAATTAACTCAATAAAGCAGTTGCTTGGAAGCTTCCAATTTACATTGGCTGACTTGGGTTTTATACACCATTGCAGTATTACAGGCTGAGGAGAAACTTTTAATAAATGTATTTGTTGTAGGTCTGAAGATACCTATATGAGGTTGAATATTTAAACAAATTGAAAAAGTTTCATCCTATCAGAAATGTGTATTTTTCCTTGTGTCTTTTTTTTTTTATATTAGAATCTGAATTACCCAGAACAGAAGGTTGTGACTGTGGGGCAGTTCAAGATTGGTCTGATCCATGGACACCAAGTTATTCCATGGGGAGACATGGCTAGCTTGGCCCTGCTGCAGAGGCAGTTTGATGTGGACATTCTTATCTCAGGACACACACACAAATTTGAAGCATTTGAGCATGAAAATAAATTCTACATTAACCCAGGTTCCGCCACCGGGGCGTACAATGCCTTGGAAACGTAAGTACCACAATGCAGCATTGGTGCTAGAAAAGTAGTGATTGATGGCGTTTGGGGATAAGAGCCTGCGTGGTGCACCTTTAATCCCAGCAGTCTGGAGGCAGAGGGCCAGCCAGGGCTACACAGTGAGACCCTGTTTAAAAAAACACACAATAAACAGGTAAAAAAATTTTTTGTTTTGCTTTTGGTTTTGAGACAGGGTTTTTCCTTATGTAGCTTTAGAGCCTGTCCTGGAACTTGCTCTGTAGGTCAGGCTGGCCTTGAACTCACAGAGATCCTTTTACCTCTGCCTCCTGAGTGCTTGGATTAAAGGCGTGTGCCACCATGACCCAGCAAACAGGTAAATGTCAGCAACCCCTTTTTATTATTTTTTTCTTTTTTGAGACAAGACAGCAGCCTTGGCTGCTCTGGAACTCACTTTGTAGACTGGGCTGGCTTCAAACATACAGAGGTCCACCTGCCTCTGCCTCCCTGAGTGCACCACCCCCACCCTGTTACTGGTGTTCTTTTCAGTGTGAAGGTAACAATCAGATTTCTCCTGGAGTTCAATACCTTGAATTGAAATTTACAGTGCTATTGCTTTAGTACAAAACACTAACACTGTTTATTTCTCTTCCAGAAATATTATTCCGTCATTTGTCCTGATGGATATCCAGGCTTCTACAGTGGTCACTTACGTCTATCAGCTTATTGGAGATGATGTGAAAGTAGAACGAATTGAATACAAAAAATCTTAAAGCTAGGCTTGTCTTGATCATTTTCTGTTTTTTCCCCCATTTTCTTGTTCAAATGAATTAATTAAACACTTAAGAGGCACACAGTTGTGTCACTTTTATAATACTTTGCACTAAAAGGTATCCTCTGTTTAGAATTTAGTTCCTCTAAGATTCTTGTAAACTCTAAGAATATTCTTAGCTTGCAGTATATGGTTTCTATGAAAAGAAGTCCACCATACAGTATAGGGCCATTTAAGAAAAATTTATCTTTGTAAATATCTTCCTAGTTGGTGTTTGGACTTCATTACAAAACTAGTGCATGAAGAGAAAGAATCCAGAATTTCTGTGTATGTTTTCTCTTCTTTAGTAATAAATGTTTACCTTCCATTTAGACTTTCTTTTCTTTTTTTTAAGATTTATTTATTATGTATACAACATTTTTCCTCCATGTATACCCGCACGCCAGAAGAGGGCGCCAGATCTCAGTACAGATGGTTGTGAGCCACCATGTGGTTGCTGGGAATTGAACTCAGGGCCTCTGGAAGAGCTGCCAGTGCTCTTAACCTCTGAGCCATCTCTCCAGCCCCCATTTAGACTTTCTTGAAAACCTGTGTTTAATTTAAAAACTACAAACTTAAAATTTCAGTAATCAAGAGACAGAGGCTCTTAAGACTTGAATACCACACAGTAAAGGCAGCTTACACCTTTAATCCCTGAACTTGAAAGGCAGAGGCAGGAGGATCTCTTGAGTTTAAGGCCAACCCAGTCTATAAAGTGAGTTCCAGGACAGCCAGAGCTACACAGGGAAACACTGTCTCTAAAACAAAACAAACACAATGTAAAAAATGAGATATCAAATGCAACCGCAGGTGTGTTAGAGTGCAGGGGTGCACAGCTACAGATGTGTTAGAGTGCAGGGGTGCACAGCTACAGGTATGTTAAGAGTGCAGGGGGAGAGCTACAGTTGTGTTAAAGAGTGCAGGGTGCACAGCTACAGATGTATTAAGAGTGCAGGGGTGCACGACTCCAGATGTGTTAGAGTGAAGGGGTGCACAGCTACAGATGTCTTAAGAGTAGTAATTCTCAACTATAGGTTTTCCCTTTTGGAGGTCAAATTACTCTTTCACAGGGGTCACCTGAGAGAGACCATCAGAAAACATATTTACAATTCATAACAGTAGCAAAATTCTATTTTGAGTTATGAGGTAGCAAAGAAAATGTTATGGTTGGGGTTATCACAACATGAGGAACTGTATGAAAGGGTCTCAGCATTAGAAAGGTTGAGAACTACTGTGTCAGAGTAAAGGCATGTGGTCGCACATGCCTGTAGTTCTCTTCAGGAGGACCGGGCAGGATGGTGTCAAAACATGAGACCTGCTTCGTAGCTTATGAACACTGTACCATGCTGACAATAAATCAGCAGTGATTCTTAAGTCCTTCTGCTGCTAATGTGTTTATCTGTTTATAACAATAATTTCTTTTTGAGGAGGTTTCACTATGTAGCCCTGGCTTACGTGGAATTCAAAGTGTAGACCAGGTTAGCTTGGAACTCAAAGAAATCCATCTTTCTTCTCAAGTGCTAGGATTAAATATATATGCCAACATGCTTGTCTTATCCATAGGTTTATAATTTATATTTAATAGCAAATATTGAGTACCTACTTTACAAGTTATGACCTACACGTGCTATTCTGTGTAAATATTTTTCGGTTTTCCTATTTTCATCAAGAAAAATCTTATATAATATTCAACTATTACTATTTTGGAACTGATTATAAGCTGAAAGAACAAATAATATATTTTCCAGATTGAAAAAAAAATCATGCCAGGCGTGGTGGTGCACACCTTTAATCCCAGCACTCAGGAGGCAGAGGGCAGGTAGATCTCCGTTCGAGGCCAGCTGGGTCTGAAGAATGAGTTCTAGGACAGCCAGGGCTACACAGAGAAACCCTGTCACAAAGCAACAACAAAAGAGGCGCTGGTACTCTTCCAATGGACCCGGGTTCAATTCCTAGTACCCACATGGCATCTCACCAGTATAATTCCAGGAGTTTCAATACCTTTGCACAAACATACCTGCAGGCAAAACACCAATGCACATAAATTTTTAAAAGTTTAGTGTATGTGGCAAGTAAAATTTTAATTGTTCCTAGCTAGAAACAAGCATACATTACACAGATATCATTGGTACACAGAAGCATATAGGATGAAGAAGGCTGTTGTCAATTTTTCAGCAACTCAAATGACATACTGGTGACTAGCACTATCCATACATGGCTCACAACTCTTCCCTGTCCACCTCTGGCTCAGCATCTGGATGTTGGCTGATGGCTGACCTTGGTATGGAGACTTTTGGGCTAAGACAGGGTGTCCGGTTCTTGAATAGACATGGTCTGCATGCACTCATTCAGTAGATCTTCTTCCTTTGTTCCTTCACTCGTGCATGGCTGAGAACCATCTGAAGAAACTGAAGGGAAGGGAGGAGTTAATAGTCTGTTTTGGAAATAAAATTTTTATTATATGTGTATGGCTGTTTTGTCTGCATGTGTGTCTATGTACTTACTCTGTGTGTTCACAGAGGGCAGAAGAGGGCCTCAAATTTGGAACAAGAGTGGTGGGTACTGGGGATTGCAGGTTCTCTGAAAGAGCAGCCAGTGCTCTTAACCACCGAGCCTTATCTCCAGCCTCATTTACTTATTTTTTGAGACAGGGTTTTTGTAGCTCTGGCTAGCTTGTAACTTGATACCAAGCTGGCCTCCAATTCACAGAGATCCACCTGCCTTTGCTGGGATTAAAGGCATGTGGCAACATATATGACTGGATATAAAATTCTAAGCACTACCTTCTAAATGACCCAGCCTATTGAGCTTTTAGAAAGACAAATTCCCTACTGTTTTCAACTTAGGTACCCTCCTACTTGCCTCAGCCTTTCTTATAGTAGTCACAGCATTGTACTATAGCAGCTACTGCAGTAAACACTGTATTCCCACTGGTTTAAAAAGCCTTCTAGTTGAGGGAGTTAGGAGTTAAATAAAGTAGTCAGTAATGTCTTCAGAGTCTCCATATTCCTTTAGTTCTTTCTCATGGCTTTGAGGACCTCGACAATGTTTCCTCTACTGGGGTCTCCCTAGCCTTTTAGGCCAGACTTAACCTCCCTGCCTTTTCCCTTATGTCTTGTGATAGGGCTTTGCACATGGTAGACAGGCATCTAAAAATACTTCTAAAGCTGGATATAATGACACAAGCCTATAATCCCAGCACTTGAAAGGCTGAGCAAGAAAGATCACAAATTCAGGGTTAGTCTGTGCTAGAGAGGGAGAGATTCTGTCTAAAACAAAACCAACAATGACAATAGTGACAAATCTTGGAGGACTAGGGGTATAGGTTCATGTGAAGAGCATATACCTAGCACAGAAAAAGAACAAACCTGAATCTCACTCTTTGAGTAGTGTATTCTCCTTTTTTTCCCTGGTTTTCAATATAGGGTTTCTCTGTGTGTAGCTCTCATTGTTCTGGAACTCACTCTGTAGAACAGGCTGTCCTCAGACTCACAGAGATCCGCCTGTCTCTGTCTCCCGAGTGCTGGGATTAAAGGTGTGTGCCACCACTGCCTAGAAAGTAGTTAATTCTTTTAAATAGAAGCATACACTATTTGATGTTTAGTTGGTTTGGTTTTTGAGATAAGGTATTACTGTGTAGCTCTGATGAATCTATGTGGACCAGGCTGCCCTGAAACTCAGAGATTCCCTGTGTCTGTGCTGGGACTTAACTTACATCATAATGCCGCCATGGTTAGTTTTTACTTGAAATAACAGATCTCATCACACTTGAAAATTTTAATCAAGACATAATTAAAATGATTATCTGATTTAGTATATTTTAAAGTGTTCAAAAGTACAAGGCAAGCATGGTAATTCTACCCACTAGTACTTGGGAGGTGGAGGCAGAAGAATCAGGAGTTCTAGGTCCACCTGTGCTACATGAGACCTTGCTTCAAAAACAAAAATCCTTTAACTCCATTTATATGTGTATATGCCTGCTTAATTCCACATTTACCTGGTAGCAAGAGCAGTCCGCTTGGTCTTCTAAAACTCCTCAGTGACTTGCATCTTGTGTTCAATGCATATCCAATCTTTACCCTGTGACAAAGGGAAATATTTTAATTGGAGACACCAAAGTGACCACTGCTAGGGAACTCAGAAGAGTCTTTTCACTAGCTGATGGCTTTACCAAAGGCCCTTCATTCTCCAGTCTCCTGGATTACAGCACTGTTATCACACAGTTTGAATACTAGAGCTGTTGTTGTTGTAAACTGTAGATTTGTTATTTTGAGACACAAGTCTCATATAGTCCAGGCTTGCCTCAGATTCACTCAGTAGACCAAGATGCCCTTAAACTCCTGATCCTCCCAAGTACCGAGAGCACAGGCTTATGCCACTACACCTGCTGACAGCAGCTTTTCTCCTCCTTCCTCCTGGCTTTATAGTCCTCCCCTTTGCGGGATCATTATGTGCTGCTTCTGAAGGCGTTGCATCATTTGGTACCTGAATGAGAAGAGTAGACTATCTCTAGCTGATCCAGAACTTTTTTGTTTATTGTTTATGGTGTGTCTGAATATGGGTGCATGTGTGGAGGTTAGAGGACAGCTTTGGGGACTCTGTTCCCTCCCCCTCCCCTGGGTTCTAGGGATCAAACACAGGTTGTTGGGCTTGCATAGCAAATGCTTTTACCTGCAGAACCATCTTGCCCTGATTTAAAAATGTTTTCAAATCTACTAATTATATTGTGAAAAAGACTGATATAGCTGGGTGTGGTGGCACACCTGTACTTCCAGCATGTGGGAAGCTGAGGCAAGAGGATTTCCATGAGTTTGAGGCATACCTGGGCTATTTGTCATGGCACAGAAACTCCAGCTCCCTGAAGTGTCATATCCCACTCATCTCAATAAAGAAGAAGTGGCCTCTTTGTCTGAGTTTAGCAGAGTGAACATATAGGAAATAGGAGCTTTAATATCACTCAGGAAGATCCCCTTCAGACAGAACTGGGTATCGTTTTCCCTTCTTAACCTCAAGAAACAGACCCTTCTTTGTGTCTCAGTGGCCTCCAGAGGGAATGGATGATCATTTCAGGTGCTGCAGCTGCAATGTTCCAAGAGTCCTCTCTCTCCAGGTGGTGTCGCCATGGAGTGCAGGGGGGATGCTGTTTCTGTGAGTAGCGGGAGCTGGTATGGCTCCTGTGATGCATGAGGATACCTGTCACACAAACCACCTGTTAGGAGACCTTTCATATCTCCTAAGAACTGGCAAGAAACCAAGAGGAGGTGCACCTGCCTGGCTTTTGTGAACCATGATGAAACATATGCATGTATTGCCGCTTCATTAAGGTCCTCAGATAGCTGGAGTTACAGATCTTAGCAATGCTGCACAGGTAGCGCTTCTGGCCTGAGGTGAGTTCTGGATGCTGAAAGACAGAATGAGGGGTCTATTGACTGCTGTATTGTAGAAGGCTCACAGGTAAGCCCTAGAACTAGGAATATTAAATACACAGGGTCATCTCTCCTAAGGGACAGATGTATAACCTGTGATTAATAGTCTGGTGACCTTTGCATTATCTGTGTGGCCAGGCAACACCAAATCCTCCCCAAGACCCTTATTATCAAGGAAAGACCCTTGAGCCTCTTTCCTCAATGTATAGTACTATCTCGTGCTTTAGAGTTTAGATGTAGTCATGCATTAAGCTTTGCTGTGTACACATGATTGAGTTAATTATCATCAGGAAGCTTTTCCCAAATTGTGCTATGCTTACATGTGCCTAAAATAAACTACCTGAGGTCAAACTTTTGAAGCTTAAACCAACACCAGCTTTTGAGTTGTGTTAAACTGAACTGCCTTATCTCTCACAGACTGAAACTTTGCTGGCCTTGGTGGTTCTCAAGAACCCTTCACTGTAGAACACAGGTTAGCAGTCTTTTTACTGAAAGGATAGATGTTGAGGGTTGTCCCACTTCATCTGTATGGTTTTCACAAGCAAATTTAGCTGACTCAACTTTGCCAAAGGAGAAGAAAATGATCACTTATTTAAACATACAAATGGTTCTGGCTGCCATTCCACAGTAACGCAGATCTTGAAAGGAGGGGGCTCTGCTCTCTGTTCAAGCTTTAGAACCCCACCTACCTTCTCAAGTTGGATATCTTGCCCTTTTTAATCTACTTATTCATTTACCTATTTGTTTAATTTATTGTGCATGTGTTGGGGAGGGACTGGGAGTGGAGTCAAGGCACAACTTGCAGCTTTGGGTTGTCTTCTTCCACTGTGAAGATCCCAGGAATACAACCCAGGTCCAGGCTTGTGTTAAGTACCTCTCCCAGCTGAACCTTCTCCCTGCCCTTGCTGTCTTACTATGGTTTTTGCGGGACAGATGGTACCTGAAAGCATCTTAGTTTGCTTGGTCTCAACTAAAGATACATCTTTTCCAGGAGCAGAAGAGTATCTGCTGCCTCTGTGGAACATACTGTAAGTTAGTTTCCAACCTAAGTTTTTAAAAAGTATGTGTCTATATGTGGGTATGTGCACACATGTGCATGTGTGCAGGTGCCCACAGAATACAGAAAAGGGTGTCCAGTCCCCTGAAGTTGGAGTTACAGGTGGTTGTGAGCCTAGACATGGGTGCTAGGGCTGAACTCTGGTCCTCTTAATCACTCAACCATCTCCTCAGCCCCTAATTTTTTTTGCAACATGGCTTCATACATCCCATGCTGGCCCTGACCTTGAAATGTAACAGAATGACCTTCAATTTCTGGTCCACCTGCCTCAATCTCCTGAAGACTGGGATTACAGGTGTGTGCCACAATGTCAGGTTTTATCATTTAATCTAATTTGACTGAGTATACTTCCTTTTTAAAAGAAACATATCCTTCCTTAAGATGCACAACTCAGCCAACTGGTGGTGGCACATCCCTCTAATCCCAGCACTTAGTAGGCAGAGGTAGGCAGGTCTCTGAATTTAAAGAAAGTTCCAGGACATCCAGGGCTACACAGAGAAACCCTGTCTCCCCCCTCAAAGATGCAAAACTCAGTTATTGATGTATGTATACATACACCTAGAATTTACATTATTGAATAAGTCATTAATTCAAAGAGGAGTAGGAAAGTTGGCCAGAAGAACCTACCAGTCCACAGAAATCTTTATTAGCTTGAATTCACACAATCTACATTACTCTAGAAATGATACTTTGAGCAGCTATGGGAAGTTTTGTTGGTTGGTTGTTGTTTGAGACAAGGTCTCTTGTAGCCTAGGCTGGTCTCAACCATGAAGCCTAAGGCTGGGCACAATTCCTGATCTTCCTGCCTGTCCCTTTCAAGTGCTAGGATTACAGCATGAGCCCTTAGAGTTTATTGCTTGTTTGAACAAGGTTCAACTATGTTACCCTGGGTTGTCTCAAATTCCTGAGCTCAAGCCACCCTCCTGCCTCAACCTCCCCAGAAGCTAGGACTACAGGCACATGCCACCATACTTAGTTCTCACAGGTTTGATCATTAATGAAGAATAAAAATAATTCTGCCAGGCAGTGGTGGCACACGCCTTTAATCCCAGCACTTGGGAGGCGGAGGCAGAGACAGGTGGATCTCTGAGTTCGAGGCCAGCCTGGTGAGTTCCAGAACAGGCTCCAAAATGATAGGGAATCTATAATCCTTGTAGTCATTTATGAATTTATTCAACATACTTACTGACTGACTCTGCTTTGGAGGTGGGTGAGTTTTGTTTTTGTTTTATTTGTTGTTGAAACAAGGTTTTACTATGTAGCCCTGACTGGCTTCTGACTTTCTACATAGACCAGGCTGGCCTCAAATTCAGAGAAATTTACCTTCCTCTGCTTTCCCAGAACTGGAATAAGGCCTGTGCTATCACATCAATTCTTTCTGAGGACTTTTTTTTTTTTTAAGTTTCAAGGAAAATACAATAGGCCAGGTAAGCTGAAAATTCTGGCAACTGCCAGGAGGAAGGGGATGGAAAGAAAGTCAGGCCTTTCAAGTTAGGTATGAAAGTCAAAGAACCAGGGAGAAAGTCTAGAGTGCCAGGGACAGCATGCCTAGGCTTTGATCAGTATCCAAAAGAAAGAGCTAGAAGAAAAATGGAAGCAGACAGGCTTCACAGTGTTGCATGACCACTGCTCTGCAGGAGGCTGCCTCCACACACAGACTCCTTGGCATTGTTTTGGACACACCATGTAGTCTGCCGGGCCTCAACTTCTATCCGAGTAGTTTATCTTCAGTCACAAGTTCTGGATCTATAATTTGGTGGTAGATTACTTGGTTAGTATGCATGGGACCCTGGGTTTAATATTCAGCTTCCTTCAGAAACATTTCAGAAGCTGGCAATATGGCTTAGCAGGTAGAAGTGCTTGCTGCCAAGCCTGACAGCCTGAGTCTGCTCCCTAGGTAAAGGAGAGTACTGGTTCCCACAAGCTGTCCTCTGACCTTCACACAGACAACTATAGGTAAATTTTCATTTTAAATTCTGATCTTACCTTTAGAAAAGATGAATCTGTCATTGATTTAGAGATATGAATTGTTTGGATTTGAGTGGTTTTCCATAACTCCTGCAGCTTGGCAATGTGTGAGTACACTCTGTGCCCCTTTTTGATTCTATCTGTAGACAAAGACATGTGACTTTCTGAGACAAAGATCATTAATAATTATAAATATATATCCATATTTATACTTGTGAATATCATGAAGCAGTCATGCAAGTATTTTAAGTCAGATAGTTAAAATTTGAGGGAATGTATGCCCTTTATTTTTAGAGCACACAAACATCAGGAATGGACATGTCTCCAAAGATGTTAATACATAGCCAATAAACACTTTAAAAGATGCTCAAAAGCTGGGCGGGGTGGCCCATGCCTTTAATCCCAGCACTTGTGAGGCAGAAGCAGGTGGATCTCTGTGAGTTCAAGGCCAGCCTGGTCTACATAGGACAGCCAGAACTGTTAGAGAAATCCTGTCTCAAAAAATGTTCAGAATTACTCATCAGCAGTTTAGTGCATAGAAAAATAAGATGCAGGCTGGCAAGATGGCAACCTGAGTTCAATCCCTGGAATGTAAAATGGAAGGAGGGACGTGACTCCACAGAGCTGTTCTCTGGCTTTCCCTACACACACTGTGCTACCAAGACCAGTAAAACACCTCCCCTTCCCCTGGAAAATTAGTGAGAGGCCTTGAGGGGATGATGTTTTTCTCTTAACTTCATCAAAGAAGAGGTATTTTAAAAGTGCTTCTTGTGAAATAGCTGATGGGTTTTGAAGCTGTTTGTGTAGGATTTTCCCTTCAGTCCATGTGTAAACAATAGGTATGCCCTCTGCTTTCCAGCTAATGCTAATTCTCAACACGGTTCTTTTAGAATTTATTGGTACTTAAAAAATATTATAGAGTCAGGGTTACATACAGAAACCCTGCCTCAAAAACATTATAGATTAACATAAGAGAAAGAAGTGATCCTTGAAACTCTTAAAGCGTTTCAAGTTTACTGAGGATGTTAATGTCCATTCTTCAGGGCTACAGCTCAGTAGCTATCTAGCATGCACAGAGCCCCACATTCAATCTAGTGAAGTCTGTTTTACATTTGTGGATGTGTGAGGCGGGGAGAAAATGGGCAAGCATGATGGAGTCAGAGAACAACTTAAAAGAATTGGTGGGTTCTGGGGAACTGAAATTAGCTAGTCCATCTTGCCAGCCCTTTGAGCCTAGTGTTAAAACTCCATTGTGTAATTAGTGTCAAGCAAACTGGCTTCTCTCAAGTCTGTAATCTACATGCATTACCTGCTTTATGCTGCTCACCAGTGCCTTTGGAATTCTGGTGATAAAAGCGTCCAGCTGACCTGTTAGAAAAGAGCACACATAATATATAATCTGGCAGCTTGATAGCCAGTGAAGATGGAAAGTCCAGTGACAGGCAGCTCACGTGCTTTTTACTTTTCCTGTTTCCATCAATGTCTTGCAAATTTTCTCTAATTTGGCTACAAGAAGACTGACTCTAAGCTTTTTCTAGGTGAGTCCTAGCACACTAGGACGAGAGTGAGTGTATTACTAGGGGATAGCACCCAGGGCTCACAAATGCTAGGCAAGTGCTCTACCACTGAACCATCTCCCCAGTACCACTTTCACAGCTCCCTAGTCTAATTCTTACAGGACACCAAGAGAGTGGTTTGGTTCCTTGTACTATACGCAGGATATCTTTCTTGTTCTTTGATAATTTCAGTACTGAAAAGAATAACTATTTTGTGCTGGAACTAACTAGTAAATTGAACCAGAACTGGCCTGTAATGTTTCCAATCTTCTATCGCTTCTTTTTGCTTTTCTCAAAAAATTAAATTGCTTCCTGCAGTTTCTCAATAACTGTGAGTTCATTGAACCAGCACACCTCCAAGCATTGTGAAGAACATGAAAGAATTCGATATTTCATCTTTAAGAAGTCTTAGCAGCAAATATATACATAGTACAATAAAATGTACATTTAATATGAATATATGTTTAATAAACATAAATATGTATTTCACAGCCATGGATTCAGCAAGCGCCATGGTTGTGGACCAATGAATCCCGGTCATCCTGCTGCTCTTGATTTTAAGGAAGCAAAGTGGGGGACGGGGACAGGGAAGCATGGTTAGCGGGCCCTAGCCTTGACATCAGACGTCTACTGTCCTCGCTATCCAGGAAACAGTTAAAACCCGCTCAGGCCAGGAGTGATAGTCTACACCTGCCATCCCAACACTGAAGTGGAGCAGGAGAACGAGTAGTTCAAGACCAGCCTAAGCTACGTGACTGCATCAAGAAACCAATCTGCCAAACAAATCAAGATCAACTTGCTAGCACACAGCCCCATCCAACAAAGAGGCTGCCAACGTCGCAGGGAGTGGGTTGGTGGCGGGGCTGGGGGGCTGGGTCCTCGGGGCCCGCTGGGTTCACAAGGCCCTCTCCGGGGCTGAAAGCCCGAGCGGGTGACAGTTGCTGTCCTGCTCCGAGGACGCCTCGCANAGGCCGTGGCCTCCGGCTCTACCCTCCGACCCTGCCCGAGCGGCTTCGGGATGGTGCCGAAGGCGACCGGAGCCCCTGAAGCTAGACCCGGGTGGGAGGAGGCCTCAGGTGACCAGGCTTCTGCGTCTTGGCATCTCTCCGTGACAGAGACGCGGCAGGGCAAGGTCCCTTAAAGCAAAAGGTGTCTTCCTCCTCAGTATTCCAGAACCTCAGCGGTCTGCAAGTCTTGGGTTGTCACCCTAGGAGTCAAACCCAAGAACAGTGCGCCGGCCCTCGGGTGCTGAGCGTTATTCGCAATTCGCTATCACCTAGGCAACCAGCTTTGTTCTTGGACCAATAGACAACTGCCCGTAGCTCTCGTTGCGCACGCGTGAAACCTCGTTTTCCTCAGGACGCGTTTTCAGGAATTTTGGCTCTTGGGACGCTCCGTAGTCGGAGGTGTAGTGCATACCAGTGACGATCTGGGTCGTGATTGGCTTGTACCCAACGCCCCCGGAACTCAGGGGTCCCCGCGCGAAGGCTGAAGGGAGTGTGGCAGACGGCAGAGAACCCGGTCGGCCGGAATGCCTCGGTACGCGCAGCTAGTTATGGGGCCTGCGGGCAGCGGGAAGGTGAGGCTCGAGGAGCTGCGGTTCGTGGGCGCTGGGGCCCCAGGGCACCCTGGGTAATTCGCTTTCGCTCTCTGCTTGTACTTTGTTTTTGTTGGGGGAGTAAAGGCAAGCATTAATAGTTAGTGGGGGCAGGAGAGATGGCTGAGCGCGTAAGAGCTTGTTCTGCTGTTCCAGAGGACTCGAGTTCTGGTCCCTGCACCCACACACAGTTGTCTCTCCAGCCCCAGGCCTCTGCGAACGGTGCATCCATGTGCACGTGCCCACACACAACACAGACTTTTAAAATAATAACAGTATTAGGATACTTTTGCTCCAGGAACTGCTCTGGTCGTCCCATGTGTTCTCATAACCACTCCGTGAGTTTGGGCCTATACTCATTCTACAGAAAACGAGATACGGTTAGTTCTGGCCAGAATTTGAGTCCATTATTGTCTAATTTCAGATCAGGCCCTCTGCCACACACCCAGAATAGGGTCTTGTTCGTCACTGTTAGTCAGAAGTTTGAGCGTTGGGTTCCATCGCAGCACTGGGAGGTGGGAGGAGAAAGTTGGGTTATGGATTTCTGAGTTATGTCTCACTTGTGTGCACTGCCCAAAGAGACCGGAAGAGGGTGTCGCTTGCAGAAATCCCAGATCTTCAGCAAGAGCAGCAAGTGCTCTTAAGCACTCAGCCATCTCTCCAGTTCACAAAGGATGTGTATTGCAGGTTTTCTTTTCTTCTTTTCTTTTTTTCTTTTCTTTCTTTCTCTTCTCTCTCTCTCTCTCTTTTTTTTTTGGGTTTTTCAAAACAGGGTTTCTCTGTAGCTTTTGGAGCCTGTCCTGGAACTAGCTCTTCTAGACCAGGCTGGCTTCAAACTGTCTCTGCCTCCCGAGTGCTGGAATTAAAGGCGTGCTTGCAGGTTTTCATTCTGTGTGTGTGTGTGTGTGTGTGTGTGTGTGTGTTAGGTATTTTATTGTTGTTTGTTTCTGAAACAGTCTCACTAGCTCTTAACTGGCCAGGAAGTCATTGTGTAGCCCATGCCATCTATCTAGTCTCCAACTCAGAGATCTGCCTCAAGTGCAGGGATTAAAGTTGCGCACAACTATTCCCAGCCCCTAGTTTTTAATAGGCAACAGCATTAGTAAGGCTGTAGCAGTGGTATGCTTTTGACCCCAACACTTGGGAAACAGAAGTCAGGAGAATCTTGAGTTTGAGGCCAGTCTGAGCAACACAGCAAGAAAGACCCTGTCTCCAAGAGAAAAACAAAATCTAGTTTTCTGATTGGCTGACCAGTGATTAAGGTGGACTATTAGAATAGGAAAATGAACAGCAGATGCTGAGGCCTCCAAGGATGGAGTCAGGGGGTTGATAAACACAGCATGCCTCCTGCCCTGAGTAGGCTTCCCATGTAGATTCCAGAAGTGCAGAATGTGGTGGTGCACACCTCGAGTCCCAGCACTTGAGGAGGCAGAGGCAAGTGGATCTCTCTAAGTTTGAGGCCAGCCTGGTCTACAGAGTGAGTCAGAACAACACAGTAAACACCTGTCCCAAAAACGAAAACACCTTCCACAAGTGGGGCGAGTAGCACATGCCTGTTATCCCAGCACTAGGGGCGCTGGATCAGGAGGAAAATTGTACGTAACATAGGCTGGGATCTAGCTTTATGGTAGGTGCTTGCCTGTTATGGACAAGGCCCTGAGTTCAGTCCCCAGCACTGTAAACAACAACAATAAGTTTAAAATATTAAGTTGAGTTTAATTGTTTTTGGAGACAAAGTCTTCCTGTGTAGTCCACCCTAGCCTTAAACCCATGGTCCTCTTGCCTCAACTTCCTTTGTTCTGGGATTATAGGTAGGCACCCCCATGTCTGGAAAAAGTTACTTAGAATTTTATAGTTACCTTCATATTATGAGGAGTATACTCATAATTGTTCTTTATTTTTAATTGTGATTACAGTGTTTCCTTGTTTTGTTTTCTTTTGAAATAGGGTTTCTCTGTGTAACCCTTACTATCCTAGAACTTGCTTTGTAGACAGGCTGGCCTCCAACTCAGATATCCATCTGCTTCCGCCTCCCGAGTGCTGGACAATGTTTCCTTGGAAAGATCTATCTATTAAGGGAATATTCTTAGGGACACTAAACACAGTAGAAAAGGCAAAGATAATGATCACATACCAAGTTTGGGGAATTCGCAGTGTCTGTGGAGGTGTTGTGTCACTTATTTAATAAACCCATGGTTCTGAGTACCAGAGACATACATGGGACTCCGTAGAGCCTGTAATCTAGGAGGTGGATAGCTGACCTGTCAATTACAGTACATTTTGATGTGTGAAGAAGTTGTATCAGTTAGAGAACAGTGTGCCAAGAGGGGAAGCATGGTGGAGATCATTTGTATAACTTGATTTAATTTTTGGTTTGTTTTAAAGCTCCCTAAGCCTGAGCCACACCTTGATCTGCTTTCACTGCCTTCCCAGTGCGTTCCCCAAAGGTGCAGCTTTGTCCTATGTGGACACTGCCCCAATGAATGGAGAAGTCCCTGGGGTGTGGAGGTGGCACCATACTGCCCTCTGTGCTAACCCACCCCCCTTGTCACGTTACAGAGCACCTACTGTTCCACCATGGTTCAGCACTGTGAAGCCCTCAACCGCTCTGTCCAGGTCGTCAACCTGGACCCAGCAGCAGAGCACTTCAGCTACCCTGTGATGGCTGGTAAGTCCTGGCAGAGCCTCCTGCAATGAAACAGCCCCTGGTGCTGAAAGCTAGCTGCTCAGCCCAGGAGCTGGAGATCAGTTACTCTTGGGCTCACCCCTGGTTTCATGATAAGGGAGATGAAGCCGAGGGTCATTTGGTGATGGGTATCTGTGGGTGTGGGTGTGACAATGTCCTTTCTTGTTCTTTGCTGTGAGACTTAAAGGTGAGTGGGCTCCTGCCCGTCTGTCTGCTTTTCCCTGTTATCCCTTTGTTACTTATGCTGGTAAGACCAGGGCAATACGGTTTGTATGCAGCAAACAGCACCAATGCTGGCTTAAATGAAAAGGTGAGGCTCAGGGCTGGGGGTGTGGCTTGGTGGTAGAATGCTTGCCTGGGGTAATGTAGCCTTGGGTTTGAACACCGCCTAAAACTAAATGAGGTGGGGCTAGAGAGATGGCTCAGTGGTTAAGAGCACTGCTTGCTCTTCCAAAGGTC